>VNJV01002241.1:0-43194 GCA_008042635.1 Drosophila nikananu
GGGAAGTGGTGTCGGGAAGAACGTGTGTCATTCATGGAATTGACGACAATTTGGTAACCACTTGTAAGCAGGGCTTGTCTTTCCTAGCGCATGAGTATGCACTGAGAGAAAGTAATGGGAAATCGCTTTTTCGTTAGTTTAATATTTAATTTTAATCGTTGAAAATCTATATATATTAGAAATTAATATATTAGATTGGTTCAGTATAATATATGTTATTTATTGAAATAATTTCGTAATCGAAAACATTAAAATGTAAGTAAATTAAATGGTAAAACAACATTTTTCGTTTTTCTGAGTGCCCGGGCATTGTTCAGTGCTTACAAATAGAGAAATTAGAGGAACAATAAATGGAAAAAGGATGGAGGGGGGGAGGGGGAATGGGGTAGGGATGATCACATTGTTAAAAATATCAACTTGATTAAAGTGGCTCTTGAATAATTAAGCAACTGGGAGCGGGCCTGGGGAGCTGTGGTAGCTGAGCTGTCCGAATGGAGGAGACTATGGCGAGGTAATTGCCGCATCATGCGTGCGTTCCAGGGTTATTTCAGCGGCTTATCGATATTAATTATAATACTGAGAGGACAATGGAAGCGTGGGATTCCATGATGATGTTGATGGGTCTTGGCGATGGGGTTGGGCATGTGAGTTGACAAGTTGCCCTTAAATGGATGGGCTTTAACTTTCTATAAACATATACATAACTTGAGACTCAAAAAGAGAACAATACATTAAGATGAACTGAATACAAGTACTATTAATAAATTATTATTTAAGGAATGACTTCAAACTTATAAATTATTATTAAAGGATTCAATACAATGACCACATACTCGCCTTTGCTTTTTAAATCCATATTAATGTACTCTATAAAATATATTAACATTAACTAAAGGAAAAAGGTTGTATTGGAAAAAGAAACTTAATAATACAGCCGAAATAGGAGTTTAAATCTGTATAAATTAAGTAAATACAAAAGCGTATAAAACCTACAAAAAATCCCATCATAAACTGACATCTTTCATGAGATCTTACCTATAATTTGCAGTATTAAGAATTAATCATTTAGATGACTTCCTTCTATAAATGTAATCTTCATTTCTAATTAATTTCTTTCGGGCATACTTTCGGGCTGGACATCCTACAGAGCCACCGTTAATAAACTGAATTTGATCTATAGATTTTTATGAGTCAAGAAGATTAAATCATCCCTCACTTTCCTCTGACCCGAATTTCGCTTTCCGGGCAAACACAAGGCGACGATGATGGCGAGTAACTACGCCAAGGCTAAGAAAGGTGTCCCGACATGTCTGCCAATGTCTCCTCATTTTTCCTAACGAGAGTGTAAACAAAACTAATAACTTTGGCCCAAGCACAAATATATATACACACACCCACCCAGTACGACACCCATAAACATACGAATTATATATGGCAAATTGGCAATTTTCGCAGCTATTAAGCAATGCGCTAAACGTGCAAATGACGCAACCGAATGTACAACATCCTTGGGCCAAATACCGAACCAAATTCAAATCCAGATACATACCTAGATACATATGGCTGTGTGTGCCTGCATATGCTGAGTATTGTTCCCGAAAAGAATGCCATTCCGTGACCTGACCTCCAACCGGAGTTGTACCCGTCATATCACTCCAGAATGGGCGTCGACACGCTCCCTGGGAACATGAAATAGGGGCTTGGCCCCTGTTATTCCGTATTCTCTCGTTAATGGTTTTATGCTGCCTTCTCCAAAGGGGCCTTTGGGGCTTAGGCTGCTAAAGTATCGCGAGACACGGAAATCTGGGAAGGCGATGGCACCTTCTGGAGTGCTTTTCAATGCATAATACAATGTATGCGTTTGTGTGTGTGTGTCCGTCGACTAATTACAATTTATTCCAGGTGTGCTGACCTTGCCGGAGGCACTCCCAGCCAAAACTTCATCAGCCGCTGTAGGCGGTATCGGAGGAGGAGTCACTGCCCAAGCAGCTGGTGAGGCCAGCTCGGATTATGGGGACTACGAGGATGATGATACGCAGCGAGCACCGGGAAATCTGGCCAAGTCCACGGCCGGTCCCAAGATTCCAGATCCTTACTTTGAGCAGAAGGAGGTGACCATTTATGTGGCAGCCAATGTCACCAGTGTAAAGTTGGAATGTCCTGTGAAGAATTACGATGGTGAGTTCCAATCCAAAAAAAATCAACCCATCAAAACTTAACATTATCCTCTTTTTACCTTTTTTTGAAAAGCCGCCCATCATGTCATCCTCTGGTACAAGGACGGCGTTGTTGTCACCACCGGAAGGACCATAGTCAATAATATATACGGCCTGGACAACCAGTTCACCCTGACCGTGCCGCTGAACAGCTCCAATGGCAAGGAGCAACAATTTTCGTGCAGCGCCAATGCCTCGTCGGATATACGACACAAGGTGACCATCCGTTTTGGTCCAGAGCCAAGCACCCCGGCTCCAAGTACAGTGCCGGCAGCGGCTGTGACACCCTCACCCGCCAAGGATTCGGCGCCCATATGCCGGCACATTGGCCTCTGGCTGCTGGCCCTGATCTTGGCTCTGCTCCAACTGTCAGTGTCCTCCGCCCAATTCTGAAGCGGGCCAAGTTCAAGAGCCCTCTCAAAACCAGCACCACCGGCATTACGTTTGGGGATGCGCACTGCAACAGATGAGCTTGAAGAGGACGAGGACAAGGAGGGATGCAGCCGAGGAGAATCGATGGCTTTTGGCATATTAAGTTAGGTGTTGCTTTGTTAATGTAATATATACATACATAAAATAGGAAACCCGATCTTTGCGGGGAAGCAAACTTCCTAGAGCTATAGACATTATTTGAATTCCACTTCCAACTCTGCTTCCTCTTCTTCCAAACTCGATAGCCATGTTAATAGACTCCGTTGAAGAGTAACTTGTACTTGAATTTAGAAACGCTATGCGGATTAGCCTAGTGTGATTGCTTTAGTCGTGCGCTTAATGAATCGACAGATTAGTAATTAATTGATTTTAACTTAGCGGAACCAATTGCGATAACAAGTGGCTTAAAGAAGAATCATTGTGAGGGATACACTTACCATATATGAACGGATTTGAGCAGTGTATGTAATTTTGTCGGATGTAAAACTGAAACAGAAATAAACTATAGCTGCTGTAGACCCAGCTGAAACCATTCAATGAAATCCACCCCTATATGCAGGCGTCGGGGCCGAGGCCAGGATTGGGGAAATACACGACACACGCGCGAGAGGGACAACAAAGCGCCGTGTCCTGCTGTATCCTGCAGCTGCAACGGAGGCGGAGAAATTCCGCAATATGTGCAGGGCCTGCCAGCCATATGGCGGCTCCTAAGGGTGGTGAATGGCGGTGGCGGTGGCACAAGCCCCGCGCGAGAACCTCACTCAGTCGTCGGCTAAGCAACGATCAGGACACACACATCTAGTCAGCGGAAGAAATCAGCGCCAGCGCAGCCAAGGTAAGTTCAAAGAGTAAAAATGTTTAGTTAGAAATAGTAGGTCTTATCCTAACTTTCCTCCCCTTAGATGATACCGCAAAGTGAGGGTCCCGCTTTATTCGAAGATTCCTACGCTGGGGAGCCCCAGTTCTCCTCAGAAGACTCGTCCTGTGGCCAGAGTCGTTGTGGCAAGGCCCAGACAGCCCTGGAGGTCTACCAAAGAATCCTTCAACGCCTCAAACAGCAAGAAGACACCACAGAAGGAACTCAAAACGATCTAAAGCGACAAATTTGGATTGCTAGCTTTACGGGAGGAACCATACAATACCATTGTTAGACATTTCAACACTCTTGTTAAGGATAAAACTAGTTGACCAAAAATACATATATAGTAATCATATTACATTCTTTTTTAGTTTTTAATTTCGAATTCATGAGTCAAAGAATCTTATAACAAATATTGATACTAAGCAGGCTTTGGCTTTTTGTGCTGTTGTGTCAATAAGGCTTCCACCTGGCTAAATATCATTCTTAGTTCAGTTTTTATCAAAAACAGTCAACAACCAAAAATTTCTCGTAAATATTTTAAAATATTTTCTTGAGTGCTAAATTTATATTACAAATATATGGAGAATATGGTGAGTCTAACCACAATCATCGTGGGTTATAAGAAAACAACTGAATGCCTTCGAATAGCAAGAGAGAACCCTGATCTTTAATTAATATTGTTTTAAATAATTTAAAGCTAGAAGCAGTCTCCGCTGTTTTTAGGTCAATTTGGGTCTCCTTAGCTTATTTCGAAATCACAAATTGTAAAAGCATTCACTAATCGATTTTTATCAAGGGCATAACCCAGGATACGGCCTGCAAAAAGCCTAAAAAGCAGGCAACTAGCGCCAGAGTGAAGTGCTCAAAGCCGGGTCCTGTTACAAACAATGGGTATTTGAATTATGTACGTTTTTTTCGCAAGAAGAACTGTGGGCTTAAGCCGAGGGAGCTCATCTCGAAGGCGGCCCAGGCTTGGAACTGCCTTCCAGAACGTACGAAGAATATATACCGCCGCCAGGTAAGTTCTCCCTTTTCAGAGAAAATGTTTTCCAACCAAAAATGTGAATTGCTTTTTCAACAGGCTTGCAAAGTTACTACAAGTTGTAAGCATAAGGAACGACCAGTTTGTAATAAAAGTAAATAATCATGTAAAGTCGACTCAAAGCACAACCGGAACTTTCGTCGGGTTGCCGAAATATGCTGCACAGGATTAAAAGGACCCCGACTTGCGAAGCCCCCGGAATTGATTACCATGCTCGTTTATTGGCATAGACCTCTCGGTTACATTTTCGATTACATACAAATTGTAATGTTTTAGTGAACTTTGATAAAGCACTCTTGTTTCGGAAACGCAAGTTTTATTATAATATACAAATTTAGGGGAGGAAAGTGCTCTTGAGGCGCATAAGGTACCAGAATGCAGCAGGCGAGTTGATTTAGCCACGTCCACTCAAAAGCTTGCAACGTTGATCAGGGATTTCCAGCAGGCTTCCCTTACGATGGAAATGGTATTAATATAAATGCCATTTTATTCATAACTGATCTGAAAGTTATCGCCCGAAACCTTAAACCACTTCTTAGCAGAATAAAAACAAGATGCCAAATATTGTGTTTGTTCACATTTATTAACATATCATTGTGTTTTTAATATGTAGAACCAAAGGTTACTTACCAATCCGTTAGATCTGGTAAATAAAATATGAGTAATACAAAATTAATATAACTGGGAATAGCCGTAGTTTTAATAGTTTATTGTATTTTCTTAATTTTTCTTGTTTATAAATTCATAATGTTTTATTAACTAAGTTTCAAAACGCCTTTTAATGTTTTTGATGTCCAAAATGGATTCTTGATCTAGAGTTATTCGGGTTTTGAAACGCCTTTTTATGTTTTTGATGCACAAAATTGATTCTTGATCTGGAGTTATTCGCTTATAATTGAACAATTTGATAATTCCATTCCGGTATTTATTTATTTCACAGAGATATCTTGCTTCTACTGCTAGTGACATTAGTTAATAAGTATGGGCAGGATGGGGTTATTTCAATCGAATCGATTATAATGGCTCTGCTTGGACAGTGATTATTTAATTCGTTTACTTCATCAAGAATCATGGATAATTGAGAACTTATATCATCAATCATACTTATGACAGTAATTGTAGTCTATATTGGACTTATGATCTGAAAGCGTGGGCGCCAACAGTTCAGATTGTTTTATGAAAATTATAAATTAAATATTAAAGTTATGTTTTTTCGATTTTATAGCGTGCGAACGCATTGTTACATTATTCATTCATAGAATTATTTTAAAGTTAACGCTTCTTTTCAGAATTACTTGAATATTAACGTTTCTTCTTGTCAGGCCAAGAATCTTTTATCGATTTATAATGTGAATTCATATTGTTCTCAGCAGGGCCTCTTTTGTAATCATAAACATCGTCCTTAGTTATGGTTTATAGCGGTGTGCGGTGGAATCAACCGGAGCCGCGATCTGTGCAGCTCGATATAATTATTTATATTTTTTGAGTATGGAATACGGATTAGGCTTATAGGACTTGATGGTCGGTTCGCGCATACGTTTCATGTCAGTTTGATATGGGCGTTTATATGCCGCTCCGTTTGTTGATATTATTGATGGACGTGCTATAAAATTGGTTCATTATTATTTTAAATAAGTTATCAAATGCGTATTTTAAGAAAGTTTATCGATCATTAGAATAAAGATATTGTGGTTCATTGTAAAATTAATCGTTCCAGTATATCATAATATAATTATATTATTTGCATTGAGAAGGTTTCTCGTTCATTCACTGGTTTTGAGTTGCTACAATCTATCCCAAGAAAACCCATTCAAAGTGCAGCCCCCTAACTTAATGGAGTGAATGCAAAGCGGATCGAATGGAAGAATATAATCCGAAAGTCTGGATTCTTAGGATGCAAAATATTTAACTAGAAGGAAAAAATCATGCTTGGGCGCCACTTACGTTTGCTGTACTCGTAGCCCGTGGGTGCGCGCTTGGGGGCCATACGGTGCTCGTATTCGTAGGCCACCTCCTCCGCCTCGTCAACTCTATAAACAAGAACAATGTCAGCGAATATGTCAAGGCAAGTTGACTGTAAGGATTAAGACTCTTTTCAGACGCGTCAACTGTTTGGTCATTGTATCCCGGTGGGTGCCAGTAAATTATACAAAATTATACTTTACAAGTAACTTACTCAGGCGGATTTTCCGCAGCTCTTTTGATCAAATTAATGAACTTGGGAGCCCCGTTGCTGCTGCCACCGAACTTTTTATCAAACACCGATCTGTAAATATAAAAATCAAGATACATATTATTTAATAGTTATATTTAGGAAACCGATATAAGCAAGACCATTTTCTTTGCGGGATCAATGAAATTAAATAACTAATAACTCAAAAAAAATGTTAGTTATGTAAATTCATCATCTACTTCATCTAGGACGTAAAACGGTTTTACAGAGGTCTAATGTGACTCCGTCTTACCTGTAAGCCTCCAGATTGGGTCCGTGTATGTTCTTGGCCGACTCCGGATCCATTTCCATCAACTCGCGCAGCTGCTCGTGCGAGACCTCGTCGTTCTTGTCTGGAATCAGATACTTACGGATCTCAGCGAGGGCATAAGCAATCCGGGCATAGCACTCGGCCGGCGTGGCCACAGTGCTGACCTCCAAGAAGAGGTCCTTCTGCAAATGGGCATAGCGCGGATCACCGCAGTTGCGCAGCTGCTCCTCCTTGGCCCGATCACGGATCGAGGTGCGCCCTTTGATGGCGATTTTGCACTGAGTCTCATCCTGCAGACGACGCAGGGAGTTGCCCTTGGGCCCCAGAATCTTGCCAGTGAAGTTGAACTGCGGCAACATATCAAAACATAAGTAATATGTGTCATCGCGGACTCGCTTATAAAACTCACCTTCGGGTACTGCTTGACAGGCACAAAGACCTTCTGGGTTATCTTCATGGGCTTCTGCTTGTAGACATCGGCATAAAATTCTTTGCCCGGGATGCGGCCAGTGCAGTAAACGCGGTCCACAGCTGCAACAGGCGATAATAGCATTTAACTAACTTTCTTATTAGATTATTCGCATCAAGATTTACCTTCATCGATTAGCAAGGCGCACAGTGGGAACTCGGCGGACAGGCGCTGGCGCTCCTCGTCTAGATCCGCCAAGAACTTCTGGGCCACCTCATTCAGACGCGGCTGATGATCGTGGACTGCTGGTTTTTCTGTGAATTCCGGTGTAGTTCCTTCCATTTTAGTCGCTTTTTTTTCTTTAAAACGAAATTCGGAAAACTGATTACTATTTTTTGCTTCTGCTCAAAAAACGGTATGTATAATAGTGCCAAGTTGAGAGCAAGGTTGCCAAACGCATTCAAAGCCAGGGATGGCAAACTCCACGCACACTATGTTTTGCTTATTTTTATTTATTTTTTTTATTAAATGTTAGAATATATTGTAAAAAACTAAAGTGAACTAATAGTAAGAGCATCCATTGTAATAAACTAAAGTTAACTAAATAGTACGAGCATCCAGGGCCATCGACTATATACATACATAATTAACGGAGTCTTATTTACAATATTATTTTTTCAATTTTCAACCTTAATGTGCACTTTGTTGGTGTATTTATATAGAGGGGTATATTACCACATAATTTTAAAATAATATTAATATAAATAATATCGGATATTCTGATGTTTTCTGTAGAGGGGTTACTTAAGTAGTGGGTGGCGTCTATGTTTTTAAGGATGCTTTGTTTCAAATTGTTTACTATTGTTTAATAACTAATTAAAATGTACGTATGGTTAGGATTTTATAAAGGAAAATGTCTGCTGGTTATTAGTAAAAATTCCTATATATCTTATTATACCTTGTGAAAAAAGTTATCGGAAAGTTAACCGGAGACAACTAGTCATTTATTTATTACATTGTACTAACTTTGTATGCTTAGTTCTTTAAATATTTACATATATATATTTAAATATATATTTTATATTATATTTGGCTTTGAGAAAAAGTATCGGTAAGCTAAACGCGTTGCAGTATAATCACGCAACTATTTTTATCGATTCTTTTCGCGGTTTTCAGGCTGCACATCTCTAAAGCGAGGAATTCACTTGAGTTTCTATATTTTGTTTGCAATAAACAATGGCCAGCGAAGACCTTTTCGAGCATGAATTCTCCGAAGAACAAGACTTGGAGCTCGAGCAGGTCATGGAGACTGAGGCAGTGGAGCTAGGGGAAACCGAAGAGCCAGCAGAAGTGCTCGAGGAGTCGGAGGAGAACCCCCCAAAGGAAGCTGCAGCCGAAAATGCTTCAGACAAGCCGGGTAAGTTTTGATTACAGGTTAAATTAGGTATAAATCATAATAGTTTATCTCTGGCAGTAACCAATGGCGAGAAAGCAAGCCCTGAACACGAGGCCAAGCTGACACAACTGCCCTTGGCTCGCATACGCAACATAATGAAGCTGGATCCGGATATGCAAGTGGCCACCAATGAGGCTGTGTTTGCTGTCACCAAGGCCGTGGAACTTTTCGTCGCTTCATTGGCCAGGGAATCATATACGTACACCGTCCAGTCCAAGAAGAAAACCATTCAAAAGCGCGACGTGGAAATGGCCATTTCGGCTGTGGACAGCCTGATGTTCCTGGATGGAGCCATGAACCTTTGAACCATCTGAGGTTACCCTTAAAATAAGCTATTTCTAAAGAATCCCCCGAGTAAAACTCCATTATTTCATAATTGTTTTTATTTGGGGATACTTTAGCTGGAAACATGTTCTGTTGTATTCAGCCTAATAATTAAAAATAATATTTAAGGTGTAAAACAATGGTTGACTCAAAAAAACCAACAAATTAAAAGGAAATCATAATCGTAAGCGACAACGTTAAACGTTTCACAATACTCTTTTTCGTGGGAATTGTAACGAAGCCGGGGATTTGTTTAATTTGTAGTTGAACTGCTGCTGATACGTGTTTGCAATACTTACGTTGTCGTCGTTGGGCATATACCTGTGATTTCTTTATGTTTTATTGTTGGTTTTATCTCCATAATCATATGAAACAATATTTCCAAAGCTTAGACTAACATTACGCATTGATTAATTAATTGTTTTGGGGATTTTAGTTTGTGTTTTTTGTTCTCTGTCGTATTCGTTTTAGCTAGCATTAAGTTGTTTTTGAAGGTTTTGTTTGTTTTTCTTTCTCTTTTTATACAATGATTTCGAGGATAAAGTTTGTTGTATTGATGATTATTTCATTTAAACACAATTTAAATATTTGGATAACAATTGCAATAGAAACTTAGGTTTGCATTTGATTTTTGTTTTATTTTTAAGATAGTATATTTAATAGGTGTGCATAGATTGGATTTGTTGACTTTAAACATTTTTCGATAATTTGTTTTGAATATAGTTTTATTCATTACGCTTAACTTTGATTAATTATGGTTGTTGTTGTAGTTGTTGTTGTTCTTGTTGGGGTTGGAGTTGGGGGTTTCTTGGGATATTGGTAAATCGATGGGTTAACGTATTTTCGGATATGGAGCCGAGCGATAACGCACGCTTTCACGAGATCGGGATCCAGTTTCGTAGTGTGCAGATGAATGTGATCCCGAGCCCGAGGTGGTTGGTCGATATGACGATGATGAACGACCGTTGCTTGGTTTTGCTATTTTGAAAAGAATTTTATTTGTTGTTTAGACTTTAAAATTGTTTTTGTCTCTGGTGATTTTTTTTTGTTTTGTAATTATTGTTATTTTTTCTTTTTTGGTTTTCTGTTGCTTAGCATATGTAATATATACATTGTAAAAAAAGAAAATAAATTGTTTAACCGGTTTTGAATGCACTACACCCTACGAAAAGTTGTACTATATTTTTATTCACGTTTCAAATATTAAAAAAAAAAGATTGTACAAACTTTTCATCAATTTGTGTTGTCCAGAAATGGATTAATCACAGTTTGGATTTTACTTGTACGAATATTTATTGCGTTTCCTTTCTTGGATGAAGTTTCATGAATTCGTTTAGGCAAAGGTGTGAGTTAAAATAATTTGATTGTTATGTCGATTTAGTTTTTGCTCTTGCTTCTTGCTTGTGCGCTTGTTAGTAGTCGTCCAATTAAAGAAGATGCCTGTTCAGTTTAGTTTTAGTTGATCTCGCCTCTGTTCAGGCATAGTGCATTTAAAATCTCGTTAAAGTGGGATGGGTTGCCGTCCGTTTATCATAATTTTGGTACGCGGTTTCTTGGCGGTTTCAGCTTTTATGCATTTTCAATTTCGTCGCTTAGTTGGATATATAAATATTTTATTTTTTGGATTTGCGTTAAATTTTTTTCTTGTTTCGCGCGAGTTGAGTTTAAACGATTTATTTGCTATTCTTCTTTTTTTTTGCTCTTTATTTATTTTATTTTACATTCCTGCTGAGGGGAAGAGATTAATTTATGTAAAACGCTGGACATCTTACCTGAATAGGCCGCTGCATAGGAAGAGGAGGACGAGTGGGGATGGTACTCACGCCGGTAGTCGCGCTCATAGGAGCTGCTGTCGTACTGAGCGTGGTGACTCGAGTGCTTCGATGTCTGTGGCGGCGGTGTGGCATAGCGATCGTATTCCCCATGATGGTCGTACAGCTCATGGTCCCGGGATCTGCTGGAATGTCATAAGATATTTAAGAGTGAAAATGTAATCTAAGAATGGGAACCTTTGTTTGCCCTGGCAGAGAAATTGTCTTCCTTAATTAAGACACCATATGTGCGGGGATTTCTAAGCTCTACGATTTATAAAATGGAAGTATTCATGACGTATGGAAGGGATCGGTTAAAATGAAGTCTTGATATCTTCTGCGAGGGCATCTTAAACTATATAGCTTATCCAACCTGTGCGTCTTAACGATGCCATAGTTGGGATCGTCCATCACATATCGTGCCTTCTCCAGAATAGAATATACTTTGGGCTTGGAGGAAGCAGGAGGTGGAGTGCTGTGACGAGACGAAATCCTCAATAACCAAATAAAAATTCGCTCAAAAAATAGACGATCTTACCGAGAGCTGTAGGCGCCGTGTTCGCCGTAGGACTTGGAATAGTGGTGAGACTTCTTGTACATGCGCTCCTTGCCGTCCATCTCGCGCAGCTGCTCCAAGCGAATGTCATCGTTTGCATCGGGTATCATGAACTTGCGGATCTCGCCCAACGCATAGCTGATCCTGTGATACGCCTCCGCTGGCGGAGCTACCGTGGATATTTCCACATGCAGGTCCCGGCTGAGATGCGCGTATTTGGGATTGCCGGAGCTGCGCAGCTCTTCCTCCTTGCCATGGTCGCGCATAGAGTTGCGACCCATTACCACCATTTTGCACATCGTCTCCTCCTGCAGCTGGCGCAATGTATTGCCCTTGGGGCCCAGAATCTTGCCCACGAAATTGAACTTCGGGTACTCTTTAATGGGGAACAGCACCTTCTGTGCCACGCGAATCGGTTTTTCGCTGTACACGTTGGCATAGATCTCTGGCTTGGGAATGCGGCCGCTAACCAAGATCTTTTCCACCTCTGCAAGCGAGCAAAATCGATTAGTCCCGGGGTGCCTTACGTGTCCGAGGCGAAAACTCACCGTCATCGAGCAGGCGTTTGGTGATTATGTGTTTCTTCTCGAGCGTCTTCTTCTCCAGAAGGCACTCTTGCAGGTACGCGTTCGTCTTCTCGTTCAGTTGGGGCGTGTCCCGGAGGGCGGCGTGGCTGGTATTGTGACCGCCGCCGTCCGCCTCGGGTGTCTCCGGAGCACCGGTCGCCGCTGGCTCCTCGTCCCGTCGCTTCCGCTTGTAGTCTGCGGCGTCCTCATTGTAGTCCCTGTCGTAGTCGCGCGGCATCCCTGTGTTGCGTATTGTGTCCGGATGAAAGTATAAATTTGCAGAATCGTCCCACTGTTAGGAAAAAAATTCTTTGCAAAGTAGCTGCTGAAAAATATGTATGTGGTAGCCAGTTAGAGGTGGAGAGTGGAGTGCAATCGATATTTATAACCCTGGCTACGTCGATATTTTCTGCTGCAGGCCTTTTTCGATAGTTTTGCGGCAAGACATCAATAGTAATTTCGATAATGGCTATATGTGGCAACCCTAGCCCCGCAACAATTCGATTTTGACGCTGAATTCCGTCATGTAATTTCATGATTTTTATCAAACATAAGCGAAACGTGAAAGTAGTGTAAAATTTGGTGATATCACCCCTCGCCATGAGCATCAAGAGCCCGATGCTGCAGCTGGCCGCGCCGCAGCTGGCCAAGCTGACCAGTGAGTCGGAGGAGATCAGGATGCGCGCCCTCGACCAGGTAGAGACGCGCTTCATCCGCTGCCTGCAGCTGGGCGAGACGATTGACTTCAAGCCGCTGCTGTTGATGAAGCAGCTCATCCGCTGGTTCGGACAAACGCCACACCTCGCCGCCGACCGGGTCCTGGCCATTATGCTGGAGCTGCTGCGCTCCGAGTATGGCAGCGTGGTTGTGAGAAAGATTACCTACGAGCGGCTCTCGACGGAGTTGGGTAAGGTGCGGCGCATCCTGCGTCCGCTGGAGTCCAAGCGAGTCACCGAGTTGCTGGACGATCTGCAGTATTTGCTGCTCCAGAAGTACAACATCCGCTTGGAGACGCCGTCCGGGTCTTCGGCTAGTTCTATTAATGTGACCACCGAGGGAACAGAGTCGGTGACCAGCAGCATCAGCACTCTGAAGGGCACTCTCAAGCCGGATGATTACGAGCAAGCTTGGACGCAGCCGTGTGCGGAGGATGTGGCTAGCTTGCAGAGCATGGTGGATATGCCGAGAAACGGGGAGACCGACGCCATCGAGGTGCAAGTGAAGCTTACCCATCTGACAATCAGGATGGGCGACTACCCGGCAGAGTACTTTCTGCAGCCGCCGTACGTTTTCCTGATCTTGGTGCAGCTTCAGCAGCGGCGCGACGGCTGCCTGCTGCATGTGAACCGGGCGATCATGGCGTACCTAAAACAGCTCCAGCTCCGCATCGAGCTTCGCTGCACTACCATGTGCTACGCGAGTAGCATTGATGCTCCTGAAACGCGGCCCCAGCAGGTGAAGGTGGAAAGCGCCCTAACGTTGTTGCTGACCAGCTGCCTCGACCTAGCTTTGAAGTGCTCCACAAACGACAAGTGGCATCTCCTTGAGCTTGTTAAGGAGACCGTCAGGACATACGATCTTCTCAGGGCCGGTGTCGCGCCGTGTGTCACTTCTCGGTTCGCGGGCATAGTCAAGAAGTTGCTTAAGTTCTGCGGCAATCAGACGAGCTCTAACCCAACCGAACTGGTCAGTCAGACGAGTCCTAACTTTACTGAATTGGTCAGTTCCCTGCTGGTTCCCCGGCTGCAGTCGCTGATATTCAACGATCAGCTAATAGAGATAATGCTCCTGAATATCAGTTGTGAAAAGAATTTCAATCGCTCTCAGGCCAACTCCCTCATTCAGACCATTCTCATGGACAGCTGCTTCCTGAACCTGCCCGGTCGCATGCGCTCGCTGAGCGACCTGAGGAGCCTAGTCTTGGAGGATTCGACGGAACATGAGAATTTGTTCCACCTGAAGATGGCCTACATGAAAGCGCTGGATCAACTCCAGCCGACGACGAGGGCGAAGGCGCCATTGCTGATAGAATCGAAGGAGGTGCGCCTGGTGGTCAACCAGCTGGGCAGTAAGAAGCTGCTGAAGCTGCTCTTCGACGCGGTTGTGGAGTGCATCCCGCTCTATCGTGGAAATCCTAAACTAAGGAAAGAGGCGGACGGACTGCTTTGCACCTTGTTCGATCTGCCCGACAAGGAGCTGCGCTGGTTCCTGTACGGCCTAATGCGCAAGCCCGCAACGAGTCATTTCCATGCGTTTATTAACAAGAGCGTCTACATGGCGGGCTGCAACAACCAGGAGCTAGTCCGCCAGAACATCCTCGGGTTGCCGTTGAGCACCGAGCTCCTTCGAAAGGTGGTCCTCCAGAGCTGGGACAAGGATGCGCCGGAGAATGTCAGGCAGTGGTGCCTCGACTACTTCACCCTGATTTTCAAGCTGAACTGCCTCCTGGCGAAGGAGGACATCATGAATATTTTCAAGATAATTATTCCCCTTTTGCCACTGCTGATCTGCAGGTCCATCACCGACATTAAGCTGAACAACGTCATCTGGCAGCTGTGGAATCCGATGACTTGCGTCCTAGATGCGTCTCTGATGATGCGGGTCTACGTCTGCTACCTCTTCCATCCGAACTCTACAGTCAGGGAGAAGGCTCCCATCCCGATTAGCTGCATTCTGCAGACCATGGATAAAATAAAGAAGACCCGGAACACCCGCGACGAGTTGATGTACAAATGGGGGGACTCTGATATCTGCATGATAGAGCCGCCGGTTAATTACAAAGACATCTTCGCGGAGCCCACTAAGGAAGCCTTTCAGAGACAGCGCACCCTGGATGCCCTGGTCCGGTTGTTGGGCTCAAAGGAGTATCTGCGGCCCTCCATCAGGAAGTCCTCAATGACCCAGCTAAATGTGTTGCTCCGAAATTGGAAGGCCTGCGAGTGCTTTACCTCGGAGGAAGGCTTGAGCATGATTGTGTATTCCCTGCCGAATGGTTTGGAGCATTATGACGGCGAACCCGCTGATATCCTTGTGCCGACCGTGAGTATCCTGATGAGATTGATGCTACAAAATCCGGACTTTCGCGTAAAGGTCGCCTACACGTCCGACGTGTACATAAACCTGCTCCGCACTATGCTGCTGCTGCCACACGAGCGGGAGCTGCGGCAAAATGCCAGCATATGCCTTTTTCTAATGCTCTTCTACGACTCTATTGACGCCCGTGAGGACAAGATGGTGATGGACATACCGCTAGGTGGGCTGCTTGCGCCAGTCACCTATGAACTGCACTTAAGAGAGCCATCCAGCGCAGTTATCGAGGGAATAAATCTGCAGCGGCGCCTGGATAAGAGCTATTTTGGGGAGGATGAGAGAAGCTCTGCCCAGCATTGGCGCCTGTTTTTGTCTCAGTACATTTGCAAGATCATGAATTTCGAGGACATGCAGGTCACGGACATCCGGAACGAGCTTAAGATGAACCTGGCTGACTTGGCCATGATGCAGGCCTCAATGTCGGAGGTTCAGCTACGCAATCAGCTGTTAGAGGCGAGTAACTGCAGCAGCCACGAGTCCCTGCAGCAGAAGATCGATGTCATTCAGTTGTTCCTCGTCTATCTGCGCACCTCCATTGCCGAATCAGAGGGCAAGAGTCTGTGGCAGGTGATCCACAAATATATCCGCTCGGCACCCGCCAACGACGCGGATTTTAGGCTCTACATGTCACTGCTGGAACTGTGCCTCAGCTGCCTGCGCTTCTGCCAGCCCCAGGTCATCGTGGGGCTCAGCGAAGCTCTCGAAACGGACCCGAACCACAGCTTCCTATTGCTGCTGCAGGATCGGACCATTTCGTTGGACGTGCTGCACCTAATAGGCGAGTGTCTGCAGCACCTCCTCGAATCCGAGGACTTGGAAACCACGATGAACTGGCATAGCACGCTCTTTCATCAGCTGAGTGCAGTGGCCAGGAAGCACTTCGAGATCCGGCAACTGCAGCACGTTCGCTGTATTCTGGGCATTCTGCGGTGCCTGAGCGAACAGGAACTGACTCTCACTAGTGCCCAGGTTATGGTAAGTGCTCCAAGTCAAGTTGACCAATTAACCTATATTTTGTGATTTCAGCACTATTGCCAGCACTTTATGCAGCTGTCCAGCGATCTGAGAACCTCAACGCAGACAGGAGCCCAGTGGCAGCGGGACTGCCTACACATCATTTGCGAACTCCACCTGCGGCAAGTCTCCGGGAAGCAGAACGCTATGTGCGAGGCGGGTGCCACCAACATGGTGCTGCGCTATCTGCTGGGCCTGTGCGGGCAGTGCGATGCCGAGGTAAGGACCCTTTCCTGGGTTCTGATGTCCGACTGGATCGTCTGCTGCAATGTAAAGATAGAGAACATTCTGCCCGATCTGAGCTTTCTGCCAGGCGGACTGCCAGCCTGCTGCCTGACCACGCTGTTGGACGTTCATGAAGTGATGGTGGTGAGAGTGCTGGCGGGCCATGTATTTATCCTGCAGATGCCTCTGGTCGGCGCTGAGGGCTGCGCCGAACTTCTGCAAATCCATACCTTTCTGAAGGAAGCCGCCCGGGCTTTGAGGACACTGCAAGTGTCTCCCCATCTGGAAAAGCAGCAGGTGGGGGAGCAACACTCATGTGAAATAATCAGCTGCTATGTAACCATCTGCGTCACCATGGTGGGGCTCGATCCGAAGTGGTGCAGCGAGAAGCTGTGCCAGCACAGCTTCATGACTGGACTCAGTGATGTGATAAAAACTCCGCCGCCACCAGCAGACCCGTCCTCGACTGCCTTCTTTGAACTGTGTGCCAACCAAATCTGCGAGCTGTACGCCCTTTGCTATGCTAATAACTTCGAGTTCCTCCAGAGGAGCATCTGCCGCGACACCGTCTTCTTGGAGAGCTTCTTTTCACTGTTGAACTATGTGATGGACCTGGAATCCAACGAACGCATGCTGAGTCAGCTATTTAAGCTGCTCCTGGTGTTCTGCAAGGACTCGAATGCATTCGGCTTCCTGTGCGACGAGCTGAAGGACAGGCCAAACTTCTTTATGGACTTCTTCATGATCGGATTGCTTGAATCGGCCCAGGGAACTGACCTGAAGCGGTACACGCTCAAGTGCTTGGCCCTGATCTTCATAAAGAAGCAGAGTGCTCAGTTGGTGCAGCAGTTGGAGAATTATGTTGTGCCCCAGTCGCCTAGCTGTGACCCAGCTAAACATGCCGAGCACTCGCCAACGAACACCGAGGAATTAGGCGGGACCAATACCACAGCAATTGCCTTCATCTACGGAATCATGGAACCACTCTTCACGCGCTACTATTCCGCCAGTACTTTCAATTTTCTGCAAGCCCTCGATCCGGACCACATTCAGGTCTGCGAGACCTTCGGTGTCTTCCTAAAGTACTCAAATTTGGCTGCTTCCGCAGCCGATGAGGCTCAGTTGGTGGATCGGATAATTACAATTTTGGACTCATTTCTGAATGACGAAAAAATCGGGAGTGCCTCCGCCTATGTGAGGCGCGTGGGCGCCCATAAGTCAAAGGAAATCCTCGGCAATCTCTTGGTGCTGTTTAAGATGTTGTCGGAGTGGTTCAGCTCACACCATTCTGTGATCAAGAAGTCCTCTTCTGCGGTCTCAATGGTGAACATATTGATCCGTCTTTGGCCGTGGCTATCGCACTCGGCGGAGCTGAAGCAACTCGTCGTCCAGGTGGTCATGTTCTTCACCGAGCACTCATTTGAGATGTGCAAGCAGGCTTCGCTGATCCTGTCTGGCCAGTCGCACTCCCTGCTCCAGCTGATGAATCGCGTGGCTGACTTTGAGACCACCAGGAAGGAGCCTAAATCAGGCACAGTTGGCGAGGGAACATGCGTAATCCCTGCCCTGAGGGTCATGAGCAACTGCTGCTCCTGCTCCGAGGGCCGACTGACTCTCTCCAAGATGCGCGTGCTGGACATGTTCGATACGGTGCTGCCCGCTAATCCGTCGGGCCACAAGGAGCGACCCCAGCTTGTGCAGGCTTGGCTGGCCTTTTGGGAGGTTTACTCCCGCTACGATGTAGGCGGCAAGGCCTGTCACCTGCAATCCCTGTTTAAACTTATCAGACACCTGTCGCCACTGGACGACCGAAGGATCTTGAGTCTTCGTATCCTACGGAACATGTGCTTCCACAACGTCAATCGCACCGTGCTTACAGAGATGAAAGAGTTCACAAATATGCTGTACGATATTATCAATCAACCGGTTCTGCAGAAGGACCCTTCCAGTGGACAGGGCTTGATCTCGTTTGAGGAGCACCGCCAGGCGGTTCTGATGCTGTACAAGCTTTTCGGCTTCGGGGCCAAGTACAAAGGCATGCTGCGCGGCACCAGGCTCATGCGGGTGCTGAATCAGCTCAAGGACCAGTTGGACGGCATGAAGACTGAGAATCCTGATCGCTTTTCAGGCATTTCCTATGCAGTGGAGCTCCTCGACCTGCTGACTAAACTCATTAAGGCGGTGCAAGTGTAGACGACGAAGGGAGCCGCATGAACAATCTGACAAGGTACAAAAGAAAAGACTTGTTTATTTATTATGAATTTATTGTTTTTGTTTTTTAATATGTACTACTTTTTTGTAATGGACATGAATTTGAAATATCTTAACACATTATTTGAGCGAAATCTAAAAGAACTAAATACCCTCAAAAGACCTTAATAAATAATTTAATATGGAAGGCATCCACTCTGGAAACTATAAAACTTCTGCTAGGTTGTGGCGAATTTATCCGTTTGTGGTCTCAATAAGATGTGGTACTGAAGTAGCCCCAGATGTACACCCAGCCAGCAAGCAACACCTGGACATAAAGATAAGGCTGGCCACAAGCGAGCCGTTGTAAACAAGTGTGCTGAAAACAATTTCTTAAACGATTTTCAAGCGCTGTAAAGATAGGAGTCCATAAATCTGCCATTATTTAGATACCAAATAGGCAAAACTTCAACTGGGACCGGGGAAGCAACTACCAAAAGGCGGGGTTTTGCCACACTCTCCTCGTTAGTATCGAGCGGTATATTGCATGCTCAAAGCGATTTATCTTTATGGGATTCAAAGTGCGAATCACTGCCGATAATATCCGTCGAGCCTCAACCTCGGACATTCAAGGCAATGGGCTGTTTCAGTGCAGATCCGACTGGCCAAAGGAACTGTTCGACGTTGTGACCGCTAAAATCAAAATAAAGAAATCATAGCCATGAAATCGGAGGACGCGAATGTGAGCTCTGATTTCCTGAATCAGTTCCCAGTGATATTAAGCCATAAACTTATTTTAAGGGTTTTGCCGAAGGTCAGTCGGACTTGGCCCTAATCAACGTCCTGTCGCAACGAAAGCCCACGAGGCTCCGACTGCCCTGGTACTACGCGCCATCCTTCCTGCTCCTGTGGGTGGCCCTGTTCTATGCGGTTGTGTATCCTCTATACCATCGTCTGCCGGATAGTGTCCTGATCGCAGATGAGACCCGGAAGCCCGGTGAATTTGTGGCCGAGAGGGCGCAAAAACTGCTCTACAAGTACGATCGGATAGGGCCCAAGGTGGTGGGCAGCGTGGCGAATGAAGTGACAACGGTGGCCTTTCTCGTGGAGGAAGTGGAAAATATTCGGGCAGCGATGCGCAGTGATCTCTACGAGCTGGAAATAAACGTGCAACAGCCCTCGGGGGCGTACATGCACTGGGAAATGGTGAATATGTACCAGGGTGTCCAGAATGTGGTTGTGAAAATCAGCAACAAGGCATCAAATAGTTCTGCCTACCTACTGGTCAACAGTCACTTTGATTCCAAGCCCAGTAGTCCTGGTAAGTCAACTTCTCTGATCTAATTTAGCTGTTTAGTAATTTCTGCTGATAGGATCCGGCGATGACGGCTCCATGGTGGTGGTTATGCTGGAGGTCCTGCGTCAAATTGCCATTTCGGACACAGCCTTTGAGCATCCTATAGTCTTTCTCTTCAATGGAGCTGAAGAGAATCCTCTGGAGGCCTCTCATGGTTTTATTACCTCGCACGAGTGGGCCAAGAATTGCAAGTAAGCATTAGTTTTCCCATTAATAAAAACCTAATTAAAACATCAAATTTCCCTTGCAGAGCTCTCATAAATCTGGAGGTGTCTGGCAGTGGAGGACGCGATCTGCTTTTCCAGAGCGGCCCAAATAATCCATGGCTCATAAAGGTGTGACTCATCTCTTAGTAACTTAAAGCATATGACAAATCCCAGGGCCCATCCCAGTTTATGGATCACATGCAGTTTATCGAAATTTGATTCCTTAATGGCGGCAATTTGATTGTGGATTGTTTACTTTACGATTTCGACGCTTCCAGAAGTCGTAAACTAAACTTTATAGATGGGATATACATATTGAAATCATAACGCAACCCCTGGTAACCGGAAACATTTGACGAATTCAGGGACTTTCCCAGTTCGTAGACCTCGTGCGGAGGTTATTTGTTTATCGGTATTTGATTTCTTTATGGCGGCAAGTTGAGTGTGGAAGTTTACTTTACGATTTCTTGAAGACTTCGGCTGTTTACTAATGGATATTATGGATTTATAATTTTGTGTCGCACCTTTTTTAGTATTACAATCAAAATGCCAAGCATCCGTTTGGTACCACAATGGCCGAGGAGATATTCCAATCTGGCATTCTGCCTTCTGATACGGACTTTCGCATCTTTCGGGACTACGGACAGGTGCCGGGTAAGTTGCCAGCGTTGTCCATTTAGAAAATTGTTAGCTAATATCCTACTTTTATAGGTCTTGATATGGCTCAAATCAGCAATGGCTATGTGTATCACACCATTTTCGATAACGTCCAGAATGTGCCCATAGCCTCCCTTCAGAACACTGGGGATAATGCTTTATCTCTGGTGCGGGCCTTTGCCAATGCCAGTGAAATGAACAATCCAGAGGTGGGGATATAATATACATTCTAAGGAAAAATACTGATGAATTCTCTTCCACAGGACCACAGCGAAGGACATGCAGTGTTCTTTGACTTTCTGGGCCTTTTTTTCGTGTACTATAGCGAGACCACTGGCATTATTCTAAACTGTTGCATTGCTGTGATCAGTTTGGTGTTGGTGGGCTGCTCTCTGCTGAGAATGGCCCGCGAATCCGAGGCGTCGCTGTGCCAAGTCTCTATATGGTTCTCTATCATCCTGGGACTTCATGTTGTGGGAATGCTGCTCAGTCTGGGACTGCCACTGCTGATGGCCGTTCTCTATGATGCCGGTGATCGTTCCATGACGTACTTCAGCAATAACTGGCTGGTGATTGGCCTGTTCGTCATTCCCGCGATTATTGGACAGGTTCTGCCATTGACCCTGTACTATACACTGAAGCCCAATGTGAGTCTGCTTGTGATTTATACATATTTTTACAAAGAACTAAAGGTTTTACCTACCACAGGACAAGATCAGCCACCCAAATCATCTACACATGAGTCTCCATGCTCACTGTGTCCTGTTGGCCATAATTGCCATTATCCTGACATCTATAAGCCTAAGGACTCCCTACCTGTGCATGGTGTCCTTGCTCTTTTACTCGGCAGCTTTGCTGATCAACCTGTTGAGTACGCTCCACGATCGCGGTATGTCCTAGTATATAGAATGTTGTATATTTTTACAATCTATGGAGTTAATCTTTACTTGCAGGCTACTTCTGGGTGCTGATGGTGCAGATCCTACAACTGATGCCCTTCCTGTACTTTAGCTACCTGTTCTTTACCTTCCTCCTGGTATTCTTTCCCATGCTGGGACGCTTTGGCCACGGTACTAATCCAGATCTCATAGTTGCCGTGCTGTGCGCTGTGGGTTGCTTCTTCGCCCTGGGATTTGTGGTAAGTCAAACAGAGCTTTTACTTCCGACCAAAACCTGCTAATCCCGTCCTTACAGGCTCCTCTGATAAACATGTTCCGATGGTCTAAGTTGGCTTTGCTAGGATTGGGCGTTGTCACATTCATATTCTGCATGATCGCGGTCTCGGATGTTGGCTTTCCCTATCGCGCCAAGACAAACGTGATGAGGATTCACTTCCTGGTTGGTTAATTAATTGGAAAGGTTAGTTAACTCTTAGTAATCAATAAATCTATCTTCCAGCACGTGCGTCGCATCTTCTATGAGTACGATGGCTCGGTGAGTCTCAGCGATTCGGGTTACTACTTTGACTTCCAGGATCGACGGCTGTATTATCCCCTGGAGGACACCAGTGTGAATCTGACTGGCCTGGTCAGCACATCGTCTGACTGCGATAAGTACTTGATGTGCGGTGTTCCCTGCTTCAATCACCGTTGGTGTAAGACCCGGAGCTCCAGTCACTGGCTGCCGCGTGAGCAGGAGGTGGCTATACCAGGAGCCACGTCCCTGAGGCTACTCAGCAAGACCCTGCTGGACACGCCCAAGCAGGCTCGCTTTGAATTCGAGATCTCGGGGCCACCGCACATGAGCTTGTATATTCAGCCCATGGAGGGAGTTGAGGTGGTGGATTGGTCCTTCATTCGGAATATGTTGGATGAGCCCGAGACTTACTCGGCGCCCTATCAGATATTCTTTGCCTATGGAAAGGATAACTCTCCCTTGAAGTTTCACATAGACTTTGTGGTGAGTTTGGAACAGTTATTAAATATATTCTGCTACAATTTACTTCATTTAGAAATCCTCTGGAGACTTCAACACTCCAACGTTCCAGCTGGGATTCGCCGCCAGCTTTGTCAGCTACGACTACGAAAGGGATGCAGCTGGCCTGAAGTTTATATCCGATTTTCCCGACTTTGCTCACGTCATGGAATGGCCGACGTTATATGAACGTTATATATTTTAAGTTCGCTTACTTATGGTAGTTCTCGCTTTAGTAACGTAGACCTAGGAACTTTATTTGTTGCCATACGAACTAATTAATCAAGAGTGTAAGTACTGCCCGTGGAGCGATTAGAGATCGGCGATTAGATTCGAGGGCGTAGATCCCGAACTGACCTGCAAGCGGATTTCAAACTGTAAATTAAATCTGCGCTATCACAGACTAATTAGCTTAGCAATGCAGTTTGTTGTTGGGCGATATCAAGGCTCTCCTCACCTTATCTTTGTGGGCTCAAGTGGACCGACGGGATCCGCAGGCGTCGGACCACAAACATTCAGTTGCGCGACGGTTAGGCCTCAGAAAGGTTCTCGACTTCCCAGCAGCTCTCGCTGTTTACGGGGAATAATATGGAGCTACCGGCGAGCGGCGGCGATAAAGCGAGTACTTTTATTTATAAACATCTCTCCGAATCTTAGTCACTGTTCAATCCAGGAGGGCTACTCGGACACCGTTCTCTTCAATGTCTTGGCGAAGAAGCAGGAGCTGAGGAGGCGCCTGCCCTGGTACTATGCGCCCTCCTTCCTGCTCCTCTGGGTGGTGCTATTCTACGCCGTGGTGCTGCCACTCTTCTACAAGTTACCCGAACGAGTTACCCTGGCCGAAGAGCCACTGAGACCCGGCGAATTCGTGGCCGAGAGAGCGCAGAAAGCACTCCAAGAATTCGATCGCATCGGACCGAAGGTTGTGGGGAGCAAAGCCAACGAGGTGACCACTGTGGCATTTCTCTTAGGGGAGGTGGAAAAGATACGAGGTGAAATGCGGAACGATCTTTTTGACTTGGAGGTGGATGTTCAGCGGCCAAGCGGCTCATATGTCGTAGGAACCATGACCAGCATTTACCAGGGCATACAGAACGTTGTGGCCAAGCTGGCCAGTAGGAGTTCCAACAGCTCATCCTACATGCTGGTCAATAGCCACTTTGACTCGAAGCCAGGCAGTCCAGGAAAGCTAATTGCAAAGACTAAACCCAAAGCCCAGCACTAATTGATTCTCATGAGCAGGTGCTGGCGATGACGGCACCATGGTGGTTGTTATGCTAGAGGTTCTTTGCCAAATGGCCATATCTGGTGAAGAATTCAGGCACCCCGTTGTCTTTTTGTTCAATGGAGCGGAGGAGAATCCTCTGCAGGCCTCCCATGGCTTCATTACCCAACATAAATGGGCACCCAACTGCAAGTTTGTATAGAATCAGCTTTATGGTTCCAAATTTAATTATATTTCTATACAGGGCAGTCATTAACCTGGAAGTGGGCGGCAGTGGAGGACGGGACATACTTTTCCAGAGTGGTCCAAATAATCCCTGGCTGGTAAAGGTATGTAGACACCAAATTATTATATTAGAAACACTATACATCACTTGTTTTCTTAATTTTAGTACTACAAAAAGCACTCAAAGCATCCGTTTGCCTCAACTTTGGCTGAGGAAATCTTTCAATTTGGCATACTCCCCTCCGATACGGATTTTCGCATCTTTAGGGACTATGGAAATATTCCTGGTAAGATTATCTTAGCCGGTTAAGAAGAGTATATTATTAAAACGTTTCTTAAAGGTCTTGACATTGCACAATTCAGCAACGGTTACGTGTACCACACAGCCTTTGATACCTTCGATGTGGTGCCAGGACGCTCTGTTCAGAACACAGGAGAAAATGTGCTCTCACTGGTCCGAGCCTTTTCCAATGCCCCAGAACTGGATAGTCCAGAGGTGAGTAAATTGTAGTTAAGATATAACTTCAAAGTAAGATATTAATTGGAATATGTTGCAGTACCACAACGAAGAAGGACATGCCGTGTTTTTCGACTTCTTGGGGCTTTTCTTTGTGACCTATACGGAAAAAACTGGCATCATCTTGAACTACTGCCTGGCTGTGCTCAGTCTTCTGTTGGTGGGCTTTTCCATTTGGAGAATGTCCAGTCAGTCAGAGGTTTCGGTAGGAAGGACATTGATATGGTTCCTCATTCTTCTGGGTCTTCATTTGATCGGTTGTCTTCTGTGCATCGGCCTGCCTCTGCTGATGAGTGTTTTATATGATGCTGGCGATCGAACCATGACCTATTACAGCAGCAACTGGTTGGTGATTGGTCTATATATCTGTCCCGCTATCATAGGTCTGGTGCTGCCTTCGACTTTGTTTTATGCATTCAGGTCAAATGTGAGTTGGCCTCTGCTTATGTTTATTTTCATTCTAATTCTTAATTTTACATTTATTTCAGGAGAAGTTGAGCCATTCTTACCAGATCTACATGGGTTTGCATGCCCACTGTGTTGTCCTGGCAATACTTTCAATGATCTTGACGGGGATAGGACTGCGTATTCCCTACATGTGCATGATATCTTTGTTTTTATATGAAGTTTCTTTGTTGATTAATCTTATGACTACCTTACATGATAGAGGTAGGTGTTACAGCTAATTAGTTAAACATTTTCCACTCATTTCTTTTCTGCTTTAGGTTACTACTGGGTATTGACAGTGGAGATAATCCAGCTGTTTCAGTTCGTGTACTTTTGCTATCTGTTCTACATATTCCTGGTGATATTCTTTCCCGCTATGGGAAGAAATAGGGACTCAGCCAATCCAGACATGCTTATAGCCCTGATATGTGCCATGGGTACTTTCTTTGCCCTGGGTTTTGTGGTAATATCCCGGAAAGTGTTTCAAAAATAGTCACTAAACAACTTATTTAAGGT
This sequence comes from Drosophila nikananu, assembly GCA_008042635.1. Classification (NCBI taxonomy): domain Eukaryota; kingdom Metazoa; phylum Arthropoda; class Insecta; order Diptera; family Drosophilidae; genus Drosophila; species Drosophila nikananu. Next base: position 25,741 of record VNJV01002241.1, read on the forward strand.
TCCTCTAATAAACATGTTCCGCTGGTCCACACTTTTACTGATTGGCCTCGCCGTGGTGACTTTCATCTTCAGCATGATCTCTATATCGGCAGTGGGATTCCCCTATCGTCCCAAGACAAGTGTGATGCGGGTAAACTTTCTGGTAAGTTTATATTCTTTCTCCCTTAGAATGCGATTCACGATTCATGAGCTTCATCTTTTCACAGCAAACTCGTCGCATCTTCTACGAATTCGATGGCACCACCAGTATCGACGATTCTGGGTATTACTTTGACTTACAGGACAGGCATGCTCTCCGTCCGCTCAAGGATTACCCCGTAAATCTAACAGGATTGCGTAAAATAGATCCCCGTTGTGATGACTACGTGATGTGTGGCATGCCGTGCTTCTGGAGTAGCTGGTGTAAGTCACTCGCCAGTGCAGCTTGGCTGCCTCGCGAGCAGCCAGTGGATGTACCGGGCACATTGAACCTAACCCTTCTGCGAACAAGTGTACTGGAGTCCGGAAGAGTCAAGAGATTCGAGTTCATACTCGTTGGCCCACCGCACATGGGTCTGTATATAAGACCTTTGGAAGGAGCTGCAGTGGACGACTGGTCCTTTATAAGGACCATGCTGGACAGGCCGGATAAGTACTCGGCGCCCTACCAGATATACTTCTCCTACGGCTTGGATGAATCACCCTTTACGTTTCACATAGATTTTACAGTGGGTCTTATTATAGCTTACTAGTTTATGACCTTTTGCCTGATAAGCATTTATCTTTCAGAAAACCGATGGAAACTTCGACAATGCTATCTTTGAGCTTGGGGTTGTGGGACACTTTGTTAACCAGGATTTCAAGCGGGATCCTACTACGTTGCAGTTCATTGAGAGTCTGCCGGAATTTGTTTACACCATGGAATGGCCCTCTCTTTTTCTGCGATATATCTTCTAGGATTCCCCCTTCTGGTGTACTGAAAGTGGCTCTGCATCTATTATACGTATTTGGGTCGTTTGGTATTCCTGATCTTTGGCTGCGATAGAGCCAGCGATAGGGTAAAGGCTGAGAAATAAATATAATCGCTATACTATAGTAACGTCACTTAATCTTAATCGGCCAGACATCGGTCAATGAATAAGCTTTAATTTGCAGCTGCCCCTCGCGTGCGTCGGAATCGCCACTTATGTATATTTATATTAAGTCGTAAACCCCTCCAATTTAGATACCGTGGCCGTGGCCATGGTTAAGTCCCAGCCGCCCTGCTGCGCCTTAAGACAAAGCAGTTCCCCCGCCGGCCAGCGCCGGGTATCAAGCGGCACACGGCATTATCTTTATGGGCCTTAATTCGGCGGAAGGCTTCGAGTCGATATGCTCGGGGTGCAGACGTTCAGTTATGCGTGGATCGGGCATCGGAAGGGTTTAAATCGGCTCCGCTAGCAATCTTACACCATGGAGGAGAAGACTGATAAAGTGAGTGTTGAGTTCTAAGATTTATAAGATGCGCCCCAACGGATTTATTGACTGGCGCTTCCCCAGGAGATGGCCCTCGACACCGCACTCATCGAGTCCTTGGCGGTGCGCAAGGAGTCTGCCGACAGGCGGCGACTGTCCTGGTACTATGCCCCCTCCTTCCTGCTCCTCTGGCTGGCGCTCTTCTACGCCATCGTGATCCCGCTTTACAACAAACTCCCGGAGAGGGTGACCATCTCGGAGGAGTCCCGGCGGCCTGGGGAATTTGTGGCGGAACGGGCGCAGAGCCAGCTCTATGTCTACGATAGGATCGGGCCCAAAGTCACAGGAAGTTACGCGAATGAAGTGACCACCGTTGAGTTTCTCCTGAATGAAACCGAGAAGATCCGCTCCCAGATGCGCAGTGATCTCTACGAACTGGAGGTAGACGTCCAGTCACCCACTGGGGGCTACGTCTTCATCGATATGGTCAACATGTACCAGGGCATTCACAATGTGATTGTGAAGTTGAGTTCCAAGAGTTCGCAGAGCGATTCCTACCTACTGCTCAACAGCCATTTCGACTCCAAGCCAAGCAGTCCAGGTGAGTGGCCTCTGTTTTTCGATTCCAGTGCCAGGTAATGGCTCCTTGTCATCAGGTTCCGGCGATGATGGCACCATGGTTGTGGTCATGTTGGAGGCACTTCGTCAAATGGCCATATCGGAGACACCATTCGAACATCCCCTTGTCTTTCTGTTCAACGGAGCCGAGGAAAATCCCCTCCAGGGATCCCATGGTTTCATTACGCAACACAAGTGGGCGGAGAACTGCAAGTGAGTTAAAGGAAATCAACCGGGTATCTTGATATTTACCCAGCTTTTTTTAGAGCCTTTATCAACCTAGAAGTGGGCGGAAGTGGGGGACGGGACCTATTGTTCCAGAGTGGCCCGAATAATCCCTGGCTGATGAAGGTAAGAATCATTATTCCCCAGCAGAAAAGTGGCTTATGGCATCCAACAAAATTAAATTGTTGAGCGTTTATGGTCGACTTTATGGCTTATTTTTTTACTGCCGAAATACTGGATAGCCGCTTTATAGTATTATAGGCAACATGCTAAGCACCCGTTCGCCACCACCATGGCCGAGGAGATCTTTCAGAGCGGAATTTTACCGTCTGACTCAGACTTTCGAATTTTCCGGGACTTTGGGAATATACCCGGTGAGTGGATGAGTCATGAGTTATGTCCGATGGTCTTCGATAACAATCTGGTTTCTCGCAGGGCTGGACATTGCCCAGGTTAGCAACGGATATGTGTACCACACGGTGTTCGACACCTACGAGGCAGTGCCCGGACGATCCATACAGAACTCCGGCAACAACGTCCTAGCAATGGTTCGGGCTTATGCAAACGCTTCTGAATTAAACGAAGCTGAGGTGAGTTGTAATTTCTTTATTAAGGAATTCGGCTCAAAGGTCAACATTTCCAGGGTGATGATGGCCACGCTGTGTTTTTCGACTTCCTGGGCCTGTTCTTTGTGTATTACACAGAGACCACTGGAATTGTCCTGAACTGCCTGATTGGAGTAATCAGCCTGGTTCTGGTGGGCTGTTCCCTGTGGCGAATGTCGCGGCAGTCGGATAAGGTGACGCTCTCTCAGATCACGATTTGGTTCCTCATCATCCTGGGTCTGCACGTGGTTGGTTTTTTGCTTTGCCTTGGCCTGCCGCTCCTCATGGCCGTGATGTTCGATGCCGGCGATCGGTCGTTGACCTACTTCACCAGCAACTGGCTGGTGTTTGGACTCTACATATGCCCCGCCGTGATCGGTCTCGTCCTTCCTTTGACGCTCTACTACACCCTGAAGCCCAATGTAAGTGTACCAAATGGTTTCTATTATTCTTATTACAAGTTCTTTATTTTCATTAGGACAAACTGAGCCATTCCTACCACCTCCAGCTGAGTTTGCACGCCCACTTGGTGGTGCAGGCCCTGCTCGCTCTCATCCTGACCGCCATGGGCCTCCGCTCGCAGTATCTGTGCCTCATTTCCATGATCTTTTATGCCGGCGCTCTCCTGATTAACCTCCTGAGCACGTTGCACGATCGTGGTCAGTAGAGTGCCATGATTTAATCTAAAGGCTTTCGTTGACTATGATTTATTTCAGGCTACTATTGGGCTCTGATAGTGATGTGCCTCCAAGTGCTTCCGTTTTGCTATTTCTGCTACCTTTTCTACATGTTCCTCACGATATTCTTCCCGGTCCTGGGCAGGAATGGTTACAACACAAATCCTGATCTTATTATAGGCCTCTTTTGTGCTATTTGCACCTTTTTTGCTCTGGGATTTGCAGTAAGTTCTCTTTATTAGTGAATTACCTCTAGTGTATTACCTCTAACGCTGTCTTCACAGGCTCAGTTCATCAACATGTTCCACTGGCCAAAGCTTATACTCCTCGGTTTGGGAGTCGTCACCTTCATCTTCTGCATGATCGCCGTCTCGGAGGTGGGCTTTCCCTATCGGCCAAAGACCAATGTGATGCGAGCCAGCGTCTTGGTAGGTTATCGCTTTATTTTGATATTCAACCAGCTCACAGCTCACTCTTATCTTGAGTAGCACACTCGTCGCGTTTTCCACGAGTTCGATGGCTCTGTGAGCCACAGTGATTCCGGCTACTACTTCGACTACCAGGATAGGAGAGCATTCAATCCCCTCCAGGACACCAGCCTCAACCTGACGGGCCTGCAGCCAGTAAGTAATGACTGCGACAACTACGTGATGTGCGGCATTCCCTGCTTCTACTACAGCTGGTGCCGATGGCGCCAGTGGGCTGGCTGGTTGCCTCGCGAGTCCGAGGTGGAAATTCCCGGAGAGCTGACGCTTCAGTTCTTGGGAAAGACCATCCTAGAATCGGGAACAACAGCTCGATACAATTTCCAGCAGTCTGGACCGCCGCACATGAATGTATTTATCCAGCCAGTGGGCGATGCTGTGGTGGAGGACTGGTCCTTCGTGAGGGACATGCTGGATGATCCCGAAGAATTTCAGCCGCCATACCAGATTTTCTTTTCCTACGGAACAGATGACACTCCCCTGACGTTCCACATCGACATGTTTGTGAGTATCAAAGGGATGCAGGGAGATGATCTGTCGAATTAACTTACTATACATTTCAGAGGGCCGATGGGCAGTTCGATGAACCCACCTTGGAGCTCGCTGCGGTGGGTCACTACGTTAGCTACGACTTCCCCAGGGACGCTGAGGCCCGCCAGTTTGTGGCCGACTTCCCCGACTACGTGCATGTCATGGAATGGCCCTCGATATTTAAGCGATATATATTTTAAGTCATTTATAGCTGTAGGTAGGTAACTAACAATTTTAAAATAAACTCCATCCATTATTTGCCCGAGCGGTTCTATATAAAAATTGCCTTAGTAAATTTACGATGGGGATATATTTGTAGTAAGTTTTCCTCGGCCTGGGAATGGCCACCTTGATCTTCTGCATGATCGCCGTCTCGGAGGTGGGATTCCCTATCGGCCAAAGAACAAAGTTATGCGAGCCAGCTTCTTGGTAGGTTATCGCTTTATTTTGATTTCCAACCAGCTCACTCTTATCTTGAATAGCTCACTCGTCGCGTTTTCCACGAATTCGATGGCTCTGTGAGTCACAGTGATTCCGGCTACTACTTCGACTATCAGGATAGGAGAGCGTTCAATCCCCTCCAGGACACCAGCCAGCTCTTCCTTACCAGGACTTCAGACGACACTACCCGTTCCCGTCTTCCAATTCGCTTGTGGGTAATTTTGTACGCTACAAATACGACAGAGATGCAGAGGCTCGCCGCTTTATAGCCGATTTTGACGATTACGTGCACGTTGTGAAGTAATTGGTAATTAAACGATATGTTTTCTGGACCTTCCATGGCCATAAAACTTTTATAAAGATTTTTACAACAAACTGCCATGTGCAAAAGGCAATGACTTTGGATGAATCGTGAGATAAGGTGTGTTATCTGAATTCTTTTCTAGTGATACGGCCCCCCTTTGAGAAACGTGTAAGGCCGCTTTGAAGCTGTGCGATAGTTTATCTTTATTATTATTGGCCCATGAATGCTCGTTATTTATTTAGTTGCGCCTGAATTACCAACCGAAGGGGTTCGAATTGACTCCCGCTGATCAAATAAACATGGGCCAGAAGTCGGATGATGTGAGTTTTGAGCTAAATCCAATCTGAGGTGTTACTTAATTGATTGCCTGTTTAACAGGGGGTATCCCTCGATACTGCAGCTTTCGAGTCTCCATTGCTGAAAGGGGAACTTGTTAAGAGACAGAGACTGCCCTCTTACTATGCTCCGTCCTTCCTGCTGCTCTGGCTGTGCCTCTTCTTTGCCATCGTGATTCCCTTGTACAACAGGCTGCCAGATAGGATTACCATTTCAGAGGAACTGGAAAAGCCAGGAGAATTCGTGGCTGAGCGGGCACAGAGGCAGCTCTTCGTTTACGACAGAATCGGGCAAAAAACAACTGGCGGCTATGCGAATGAGGTGACAACGGTGGCCTTCCTTCTGGATGAAGTGGAAAAGATTAAACAGGAAATGCTCAGTGAGCTCTATGAGCTCGAGGTAGATGTCCAATCGCCTTCAGGGAGCTTCCCCTTACGAAGCAGGGTGAGCATGTACCAGGGAATACAGAATGTAGTCGTCAAGTTGAGCGCAAAGCAATCCCAGAGTGAGTCCTACCTCCTGATCAACAGTCACTTTGACTCGGCGCCAGGAAGTCCAGGTAGGTTTTTGTTCATATCAAAATATCCATGATATTTTTAACGATTTTATAAGGCTCTGGCGATGATGGCACCATGGTTGTGGTGATGCTAGAGGTCCTACGACAAATGGTAATATCGGAGACGTCTTTTGAACATCCGATAGTCTTTCTGTTCAACGGAGCTGAGGAGATCGGTCTCCAGGGTGCGCATGGCTTTATTACGCAGCACAAGTGGGCTCCGAACTGCAAGTGGGTCTTAATGTTATACTACAAAACCTTAGTTAAACAATTCTCTTGTTTTAGGATGGTTATCAACCTAGAGGTTGGTGGCAGCGGGGGACGGGATCTGTTGTTTCAGAGTGGTCCCAATAAGCCTTGGCTTATGAAGGTAAGATATGTTTTATAAACATAAATATAAATTCCTCGGAACTCCTATTTTCTTGCAGTATTATAAACTCTATGCTAAACATCCGTTTGCCACAACAATAGCCGAGGAGATCTTCCAGGAAGGAATTTTGCCATCGGACACGGATTTTCGAATTTTTCGGGACTTTGGAAATGTTCCTGGTACTGTCTTGATGATCTTATATTTATATAGAACAATATAACGCTTAATATACCTTCACAGGTTTGGACATGGCGCAAACTGACAACGGCTACGTGTACCACACATCATTCGATACTTTCGACGTGGTTCCGGGTAGATCCATTCAGAATACTGGGAACAATATTCTAGCCCTTGTTAGGGGCTATACGAATGCCAGTGAATTGTCCGAGGAGAGGGTAAGAAATCAAGGAAGTTCAAGGAGAACTGACATATCAGAAATCTATTTTCAGAGTGACGATGAAGGACACGCTATCTTCTTTGATTTTTTGGGTCTCTTCTTTGTGTATTACACGGAAACCACTGGGATTATTATGAACTGCTGCATTGCAGTGATCAGTCTGGTTTTGGTGGGATGTTCCCTCTGGAGAATGGCTCGCCAGTCTGAGAAGGTGACGATTCCTCAGATATCCCTGTGGTTCCTTATAATCCTGGGACTGCACTTGGTGGGAGTTCTTCTGTGCTTCGGCCTGCCTCTCCTCATGGCTGTGCTCTTCGATGCGGGCGGTCGGTCGATGACCTACTATTCTAGTAACTGGCTGGTGTTTGGTCTCTTCATTTGCCCCGCCATCATTGGTCTCGTGCTTCCCTTGAGCCTCTACTTTACCCTGAAGCCCCACGTAAGACTGATTAGATATTTATGTTTGCTTCTTGATAAATCAATATAAATTGCAGGACAAACTAAGCCACGGTTACCATCTGCAGATGAGCCTGCATGCCCATCTGGTGGTCCAGGCGCTGCTCGCCATTGTTTTGACTGCCTTGGGAATGCGATTTGTGTACATATGCCTTATGGCAATGATCTTCTATGGGGGCGCTCTTCTGATTAATATGCTGAGCACACTGCACGATCGTGGTAATAAGGATTCTAAATATATCTGATTAATCTCTTCAAATATAATTTATTACAGGCAACTTTTGGGCTCTGATTGTGATGTGTCTTCAGGTGCTGCCGTTCTGTTACTTCTGTTATATTTTCTATATACTCCTCGTGGTGTACTTTCCGATCACAGGAAGAAATGGCATTGGTTCGAATCCAGATATAATGATAGCCTTCATATGTGGTGCTGCCACCCTTTTTGCTCTAGGATTTATTGTAAGTGTTCTTACTTGTAGGCTACATTGCGATTAATTTATATCTTTTGATTTCTAGGCCCAATTCATCAACGCTTTTCGCTGGCCAAAGCTGATTCTCCTAGGCTTGGGAGTGGTAACTTTTATTTTCAGCATGATTGCTGTCTCGGAGGTGGGCTTTCCGTATCGCGCAAAGACCAATGTGATGCGGTTCAATTTTATGGTTCGTAGATACTTCATAGTATTACTACTTTGAATGACTTAATTAAGAAAAGCATTTCACCACAGGATACTCATCGCCTGTTTTACGAGTACAATGGATCATTGAGTCACAGTGATTTCGGTTACTACTTCTCCTACCAGGACAGACGTGGAGCGAGTCCTCTGCAGGACTCAAATGTTGACCTAACGGGGATAGTTTCCATGGCACAATTCTGCGATGATTATGTAATGTGCGGAGCACCCTGCTATTATTCCTGTGGCGGGCGGAGGAATGCTCGTTGGCTGCCCCGAGAGTCGGGTATTCAAATGCCAGGCGAAGTTATCCTGGAGTTTCTGGGGAAGACTGTCTCTGAGGTGGACAACACAGTTCGATTTAATTTCGAGCTCACTGGACCTTCCCAAATGAGTATTTTAATCCAGCCCGTGGGTGAGGCTGAGGTCACAGACTGGTCCTTTCTTCAGAGTATTCGGGAAGGAAATCAGCCACCTTACCACATCTTCTTTTCGTATGGAATAGATAATAGCCCATTAAAGTTCTTTGTGGAATTGACGGTGAGTTATGACTAATCTTATAGATTTATATATATTATAATAATTTTATTATGTATGTTGCAGAGGTTCGATGAGAATTACAATGTGCCCGTCTTGGAGATCGCAGTTGTGGGACATTTTATCAGTCCGGAGTATTCCAGGGATGCTGATGTTGTAAAGTTTATAGCGGAGTTACCTGACTTTGTTGATGCGATGGAGTGGCCTGCCCAATTTAAGCGATATATATTTTAAATCTCTAACTTTATTCAGAGAAGTAGTACTTATTTCTATTCTAATGGCAGCTTTGTATTGTATTTCAATATAAAATCTACTTATATCGTAAAGTTTTACAGTGTCGTATTGATATATCTTTAAAACAGAAATCAAACTTACAATCCGGGGGCTTGAGCTCGATAAAGTTAATTAGAGTTATCCAGATACCGTCTTATGAAAATAAACCAATTTACTTTATGAAGAGACTTTGGAATCACCCATAAATATACCGGGAATCTGATCTGATAATATAGTTCCAGAAAGCTTTAAATGTGAGAAGCTTCCCAGTGGATTGCTTAGTCGCCCATTTCAGTTCGTTGAGTTCAGAACAAGCCAAATTCTAGTCAGGATACGATTCAATTTGATGCAAGTGTGTACTTCAAAGACTTTTTATATTAAAAACGTATTTAATTAATTTGTTTTAGATTACAGAAAACCAATTGGAACTTGGCTTGTGAGACAATCTTCTGTCTGTCAACCTTTTGTATCATCTATAAATCCATTAAGCTGGCAAAGGCTAGCCATCTTTTACCTTTATGGAAATTTCCTCCGACTTCTAGTCATGGCTTTTAAATTGCCATAACGATTTTTTTAATAAACTTCCACGCGTTTCTCAGCTGGAGGAGCCTCTCAACAGCCTTTTTGTATACTTGATAAGGTGTGATATCTCAGTATCCAAGCAATCATTGTGTTTGGAATTGTTGACGATATTATCTTTATAATCTTTGATTTGGCCAAAGGCTTAAAGCTGAAGAATTTCTGATATAGACTTTCAGTTTTAATTGGGAACTGAACGAGTTTAAATTGAGCTTGCTGTTAACAATACAATGGAAAATAACTCCGATGAAGTGAGTATTTCTTTGTTTTAATAAAATGAAAGAAAGAATTTCAATTATCGGGTTCTTAGAAGGAGGTTCGGCTCCTGAAGAAAGAACAAGTCGGGAGACAGAGGTTATCCTGGTACTATGCTCCTTCCTTTCTGCTTTTCTGGCTGTCTCTCTTCTTTGCCATCGTGATTCCCTTGTACAACAGGCTTCCCGATAAGATTAACATCTCAGAGGAAAATCTGAAGCCGGGAGAATTTGTGGCTGAACGAGCAATGAGCCAGCTCTACGTCTACAATGAGATCGGACCCAAAGTTACAGGCAGTTATGCCAACGAGGTGACAACGGTTCAATTTCTTCTGGGTGAAATAAAAAAGATTGAACAGCAAATGCTCAGTGATCTCTATGAGCTCGAGTTGGATGTTCAGACTCCTTCGGGGGGCTTTGCATTTGGAAGCATGGTGAGCATGTACCAGGGAATACAGAATGTAGTCGTCAAGTTGAGAGAAAAGCAATCCCAGAGTGAGTCCTACCTCCTGATCAACAGCCACTTCGACTCGAAGCCTGGAAGTCCAAGTAAGTTTTATAATATTTTGTATCCTGCTTTTCTGAGTACTAAGGGTTGTCATTAGGCTCTGGCGATGATGGCATCATGGTTGTGGTAATGCTGGAGGTCCTACGCCAAATGGTTACATCGGAGACGCCCTTTGAGCATACAATCATATTTCTGTTCAATGGAGCCGAGGAACTCGGTCTGCAGGGTTCTCATGGCTTTATTACGCAGCACAAGTGGGCGGCGAATTGCAAGTAAGTCTACACAATGACGGGTAAAGAAAAGCATTGATAACAACGTGGTTATAGGTTGGTTATAAACCTTGAGGTGGCCGGCAGTGGAGGACGTGATCTCTTATTTCAGACTGGCCCCAATAAGCCTTGGATTGTGAAGGTTTGAATTATTATAGCCTTGCCTTTGGCTTCTCAAAGTTAACTTCCTTTCTTGTTTTGTAATAATAACCAGTTCCCATACATATTTGTTTTTTATAGTATTATAGACTCTATGCTAAACATCCGTTTGCCACAACAATAGCTGAGGAGATCTTCCAGGGTGGACTTCTGCCATCGGACACAGATTTTCGTATCTTTAGGGACTTTGGCAATGTGCCTGGTACTTATTTATTTTCTTTGCTCACTTAAGCACAAGCAAAATATAAAATTATATGCCATAGGTTTGGACATGGCCCAGGTCAACAACGGATACGTTTACCATACAATATTCGACGCCTTTAATGTTATTCCAGCAAGATCCGTTCAAAACACAGGAAATAATGTTCTCGCCCTTGTAAGGGCCTTCTCGAATGCCAGTGAATTGCACGCGACGGAGGTGAAAGATCCAATATCTTTTATTCTATATTTATTTAAAGACTTTTTGACTTAAGTTGAGTTACATTTTCAGAGTGACGATGATGGGCAGACTGTTTTCTTTGACTTTCTGGGTCTCTTCTTTGTGTATTACACGGAAACCACTGGGATTATTATGAACTGCTGCATTGCGGTGATCAGTCTGGTTCTGGTGGGATGTTCCCTCTGGAGAATGGCTCGCCAGTCTGAGAAGGTGACGATTCCTCAGATATCCCTGTGGTTCCTCATAATCCTGGGACTGCACTTGGTGGGAGTTCTTCTGTGCTTTGGCCTGCCTCTCCTGATGGCTGTGCTCTTCGACGCTGGGGATCGGTCGATGACCTATTTCACCAGCAACTGGCTGGTGTTTGGTCTCTACATATGTCCCGCTGTGATCGGTCTCGTACTTCCCCTGATCCTGTACTACACCCTGAAACCGAATGTAAGACCTGATAATTTTAGGTCAGTTTTTCATATTCAAGCAATTTAATTGCAGGACAAACTAAGCCACGCCTACCATCTGCAGATGAGCCTGCACGCCCACCTGGTGGTCCAGGCCCTGGTTGCCATTCTTTTGACTGCCTTGGGAATGCGCTTCCAGTACCTTTGCCTTATTTCTATGATCTTCTATGCAGGCGCTCTTCTGATTAACCTAGTGAGCACTTTGCAGGATCGTGGTAAATTATACGAAACCTTATTTTAGATTCTTTCTAACCAAAATCTGTTCAAGGCAACTATTGGGCTGCGATTGTGATGTGTCTTCAGGTGCTGCCGTTTTGCTACTTCTGTTATATAATCTATATGCTCCTTGTGGTACTGATTCCTATTACCGGCAGAAACGGCATTGGCACGAATCCTGATCTGATGATAGCCTTGATTTGTGGTTGCTGCACCTTCTTTGCCCTGGGATTTATTGTTAGTTTATTTTGATTGTTCCGTGTTGAGATCTCTTACTTATCATTTTTCTATATTCTTTAGGCTCAATTCATTAATGTTTTCCGCTGTCCGAAGCTTATCCTGCTTGGCTTGGGAGTGGTCACCTTTATTTTTTGCATGATTGCTGTCTCGGAGGTGGGCTTTCCCTATCGACCCAAGACGAATGTGATGCGAGTCAACGTTGTGGTATGTTGAATGCTCTGTGAATTTATAAATATCTTTTTTATGTTATATGTGTTCAAAGCACACCCAACGCCTGTTCTATGAGTACGATGGATCCTTGAGTCACAGTGATTCCGGCTACTACTTCACATACATGGACAGGCGGGGACTTGATCCGCTCAAGGATTCCCAGCTCAACCTGACGGGACTGGTGGCAATGGAAACCGACTGCGACAAGTACGTGATGTGCGGGGCTCCCTGCCTTTTCTCTTGTGGCAGCCGGAAGAGTGCCCGTTGGCTGCCTCGCGACGAGGATGTGGTTATTCCTGGGAATATTATACTGAAATTATTGGCAATAACAGTAACTCAGACCCAGAACACTGTCAGATATGACTTTGAGGTGACTGGTCCACCGCACATGAATATTTTTGTTCAGCCCGTGGGCGATGCTGTGCTCAAAAACTGGTCCTTTGTGGGAAATGTCCTGGAAAAAGCCCAGCCGCCTTACTATGTGTTCTTTAACTACGGAATAGATGACAGTCCTTTGGAGTTCTTCATTGAACTGACGGTGGGTAAGATGATCTCTTAAATAATACAGCAAAATTCAAGTTTACATATATTGCAGAAGCCCGATGGTAAATTTAGTGTGCCTGTTCTGGAGATCGCCGTTGTGGGACATTTCATCAGTCATGATTATGACAGGGATGCAGAGGCTCTGAAGTTCCTTGGGGACTTCCCCGACTATGTATTTGTCGTGGAATGGCCTTCTATACTAAAGCGATACATATATTAGAAGTATTATATTATCCACTCAATAAACTGGCAGCCATTACCTGCCCGAATGACTACGAAAAACCAGCCTTCATTTTTTGTTTTCAGGGCTGGAAGTTTTGTGCTGATAAAGATTGCTATCCGTATGATATTTTCATATCATCACACTTGATTTAGGGTTAATAAAATCGATGCAAATCGTAAAGTTTACAATGCCGAATTGATATCTTTATGCATGTGCACAATCTTGGAACTAGGAGGCCCTTAACTCGATACCACTCGCTGGCTCTCAAAGGCTGCACCAAATTATTTGGATACCATATTAGGAGAATAAATCAATTAACTCGACTTTATGAAGAGACTTTGGGCTGTACCATAAATATACTGGGACGTGTGGGCTCCAAGTTGGATATCCAATCGGAGATCTGATAAAAGAGTCTCCTCGAAAAGCTTTAAATTTGATAAGCTTGTGAGAGAATTGCTCAGTTGCACGCGGTTGTTCGTCGAGATCTGATGCTGATAATTCCCCAAGTTGGGAACTACCTAAAGTTGGAAACAAAATGGAGCAGCACAACGAAGGTTTCAAAGAGGACACGGCCTCCTTACACTCGGAGAAGTCGGTCAAGTTCAATGGGATCGAGAAGAGCACCATGCAACTGGTAACCCAGGAGCCGGCAGACACCGAAAATGGTGGCCATCTAGAGAGCATAATGGGTTTCAGGGAGAAGAAGAGGGCTGCGAAGACACTGCCCTGGTACTATGCTCCCGTCTATCTGCTCTTCTGGGTCGGAATCTTCTTCGCCGTGGTCTATCCGCTCTTCAATTACCTGCCCACCGGAGTCAAGCTGTCGGAGGAGTCCGACCTGCCGGGCACCTTTGTGGCCCAGCGGGCAGAGGAGGTGCTGCTGAAGATTGATTTGATGGGCCCCAAGATAGCGGGTGACTACGTGACCGAGGTGACCATGGTTAACTTTCTGCTCGACGAGATAGAGAAGGTACGTCGCGAGATGCGATCCGAACTCTATGAGCTGGAGGTGGACGTTCAGCACTCCAGTGGCGCCTTTCTCCACTGGCAGATGATCAACATGTACCAGGGCATCCAGAACGTGGTGGTGAAGCTGAGTGCCAAGAGCTCCAACAGCACCTCCTACTTGCTGGTGAACAGCCACTACGATTCCAAGCCCAGCAGTGTGGGTAAGTGGAACCGCTGGCTTCCTTCGGGGATTGGAACTAAGTTTTCACCTCGCTTCAGGCACTGGCGATGCTGAGCTCATGATTGTGGTGATGTTGGAGACGCTTCGTCTGATGGCCATATCCGAGGAGCCCTTCCTGCACCCCATCGTCTTTCTGTTCAATGGAGCTGAGGAGCAGCCCTTCCATGGATCGCATAGTTTCATAAAGAATCATAAGTGGTCTGCCAACTGCAAGTAAGTGAATGATTTGCCCTTTCTCCAAGTTCGTATTTAACTTTGGGGCCTTTTTTCGAAACCAGGGCGTTGGTCAACCTGGACTCGGCTGGTGCCGGCGGTCGCGAAATTCTCTTCCAGGGGGGTCCCAACCATCCGTGGCTGATGCGGGTGAGTGTAAATCGTGCACCCCACTTGAAGGCTATCTAAATGAGAGCGATAAAACTGAAAAGTGCGCCATTTTTACTGCTTTTGGTGCTTTATAATCTAATCTCCAAAACTTAACGACCGATATGTTTGACAAAACGTGACATTTGCAGCAATACAAGAAGAGCGCCAAGCACCCATTCGCCACCACGATGGCCGAGGAGATCTTCCAGGCTGACCTGATACCCTCGGACACGGATTTCCGCATCTTCCGTGACTTTGGACCAGTGCCAGGTGGGTTTTGAATGCTAATCTCTCGGGGGCGAAGACTACATCTCTCTTATGGTGCTTAGGTCTGGACATGGCTGGCTGCTACAATGGCTTTGTTTACCACACCAAGTTCGATCGGTTCAATATTATTTCTCGGAGTTCGCTGCAGAACACTGGAGACAATGTCTTTGCCCTGGTCCGCAGTATCTCGAATGCCGAGGAAATGTATGACACTGAGGTAGGAAGATCGAAATGGGGATTTCCTTTATTTATATGTATATCTTTACCTACAGGCCCACTCTGAGGGTCATTCCGTGTTCTTCGACTATCTGGGTCTCTTTTTCGTTTACTACACCGAGTCCACGGGCGTGGCCCTCAATATCTCCTTCTCCCTGGGCGCCATACTCCTCGTGTGTGTCTCTTTGTGGCGCATGGCCAGGATGACGGATCGCACGGTGGGCACCTATTCCCGGGCCTTTGGCATGCAGTTTCTGCTGGCCATTCTGGGCTTCTTGCTGGCCCTTGGCTTCCCCTTGCTGATGTCCGTGTTTTATGATGCAGGCAATCGCACCATGACTTACTTCAGCAACAGTTGGCTGGTCATCGGTCTCTTTATTGTACCCTCGGTGATAGGTCTCGTCCTGCCCAGCACTTTCTATCTGAGCCTGCGCCCAAGCGTAAGTATTTTCTTAGTTTCATTGAAAATTTGTAAAATATATATTTGTTTTTTTAGGAAAAGATTCCACATACTTACCACCTGCAGATTGTGGGACACGCCTACTGCGTCCTCATGGCTGTGATTTGCATTTTGCTGACTGCCGTTGGCATTCGCACTGCCTATCTCTTTATGCTGTGCGTGTTTTTCTACCTGGGAGCTTTGATCATAAATCTAGTTAGTCGGCTGCACGATAAGGGTGAGTTCAAGAATATACCAAAAAAATATATAAAATATATAATCTGATTTACTTTAGGTTATATTTGGACCTGGGTGCTTGGCGCCTGTCAGATTCTGCCGTATCTGTACTTCACCTACTTGTTCCATTCTCTCCTGGTCATCACTATTCCCATGACAAGCCGCAAGGGCCTGGAAGCGAACCCGGATCTACTCATATCCTTGGAGTGTGCTCTTGGCTCGATTCTGGCATTGGTCTTTTTGGTAGGAAGAAACTCTCTTAAGGGGATAATTTAATGTTCAAAGAACTTGAACTTATGTCTTCTTGCAGGCTCCCCTCCTTAGTCTCTTCCGGCGTCCCAAGAGCATGGTGGCTGGCCTCGCCGTGGTGATGTTCATCTTCTGCATGATCTCCGTGTCGGAGGTGGGCTTCCCCTATCGCGCCAAGACGAACGTGATGCGTATCCACTTCTTGGTGAGTTTCTGCAAGATCTCCAGTAATTGGGGGGTAATTGACTTCATGGCTTTCCTCTTTCCCTCCACAGGAGGTGCACCGCAAATTCTACGAGTACGACGGTTCGGTGAGTCTCGAGGACAGCGGCTATTACTTTGACCTGCAGGATCGCCGCCTGGAGTCTCCTTTGCTGGACAAGATGAATCTCACGGGTCTCACACGCCTCGATGAGGAATGCAAGACGGAGATGAAGTGTGGAATGCCGTGCTTTAACCACCGTTGGTGTGCTGCCGTGGAGGATGCCCGTTGGCTGCCACGAGATGTGCCCGTGGAGCTGCCCGGCACTCCTATTCTGCAGTTGCTAAACAAGACCGAGATTGGCACCGAGGCGGATCCAAGGTTCCGTTTTGAGTTTGTGGTATCGGGTCCGCCCAGGCTAAGTCTGTTCATTCTTCCCCTGGAAGGGGTTAAGTTCCTGAAGTGGTCTTTCCTCATGGGAATGCTGGATAATCCGTCGGTGTACAAGCCACCGTATCACATCTTCTTTGGCTACGGCAGCGACAATACGCCCATCAGCTTTTTCATTGAACTGACGGTGGGTTACATTACAATATTTGTTATTATGTGTTCCTAATCTTTATATTTGACTCTCGTAGAAGGACGACGGCATCTTCAATGTGCCGCTGATAAAGCTGGGAGTTTCTGGGCACTTTATGAGCCACCTCAGCTACCGCGATGACACCACAATGAAGTTCATAGAGTCTCTGCCAGACTTTGCCCATCCCATGGAGTGGCCCAGCTCCTACGAGCGATATGTATTTTGAGACTTTTTACTTTAAATATGCCATCATACTCATATTTCACATGATACATTTTGGTAGCAGTAACGTTAAGATGAATTATTTATGATAATAAAGAAATGGAAAAGCTTTAAGCATCTTAATACTGAATACATTTTTTATACCCCTGCAGGGTATTAACATTTTAGTCAGAAATTTGAAACGCCATGAAGGAGTCATCTGCGACCCTATAAATCATAGATATTTTTGATCATTTGTTTCAGATTTAAAAATTTCCCCCCCACTCCCCCGCAAATCAATAAAAACGTTTTGCAGCCGCAAATATTACCATATATCTTTCTTTTTGTGCATAGGCATGCATATGTAGAACATATATCAATACCGAAAATCTGGTAACGATCGGATGAAAAACACAAAAGTTATCAGTGTGTTATCTATTTGGCAGCTAGCAACAGGTGCATCCCAAAAACAACAACAAAACTGATGAGCGCAAGAA
>VNJV01002246.1:3241-14077 GCA_008042635.1 Drosophila nikananu
AAAAAAAAGGGGGGGGGAAAGGGGGGGGGGGGGGGGTGGGACTTGTGAAATTGCCGTGGCATGTTTGCACCTGTTTACAGTGGCCACAGGCAAAGGGGGGAAGTTTGGTACTCATAAGCTTTGAGCGGGTTCCTTTACCCGTATTTCCCTGAGCTTTTCCCTCCTCCCAGCCACCCAGCAGGCCAATTAGCCTCAGTTGAAGTAAATGATATTAATAATAGGGGTTTATTGGTGAAGGATGCACCACCTCTTTTTTGTTTTTTAAATAATATATCTCCATTCCAAATGATGAACACATAATCAAGCCCCAATAATGTTGTTCTAAGCGCTTTCCACCTGGGTTTTTTTTTTCATCTCTTGGCTCATTTTCCCCCTTACTTTTAATCCTTTAGTCATTCCACCCCTTAAGCCCGCGGTGCCCCAGCCCCTTTCTATCTGACACGCTTTCCGCTCTCGATTCGCATCCGCTTTCCCTGGGTCCAACCTTTAGTTATCGTCGTGCTCCGTTTGTGGCCCCGAGAGGTAGTAGTCCTTTGTACACTCGAAAGACCCAGGATTGTTATTAGACTTTATAGAGTGGCAATCCAGTGTTTAGTATATTTTATTATTTATTATACAGTTGTGTCCTTTTTGGTTTTTTTCGCAGTGCCTAGACGTCATGGCGGGGACCAGTTGCAGCCGCGGTTTCGCCTTTTGGCCACACAATGCGGCAGTTTTTCGAGGGTAGCCAATGGGCTGCTGCAGCCCCGCAACAGGGAAGCTGGCTGCACCCTGATTTCTGTGGCCGGGGTGGCACAAACAGAGAGAAACACACACACGCACACACCAGCTACACACACTTTTCCTCGGAGATCGACGCCGCCGCCGCCGCTGCCGCCGGTCACTCACGTTACGTGGGACTGCCCACTAACACTCCTCACCGCTCCTCTCGGCTAATGGAACTCCCCTTCAGGCCCCAGAACCGCTCCACCAGCAGCAACGAACAACACCGACCGCCCAAAGCCAACCAAAAAGTGGGACATTCAGGGGACTTAATGTTGCGTAGTGCAGCGTGCACCATGCACCGTGCACCACTTAAGGATGGCACAGCTTTAAAGCCATCATTTACTTGAAAAATAAATAAAAACAGGCGGATGGAGGATGGTGGTGAGTCGGGGGCCCCTTAATGACCGTCATTTGGTAATACGTAACGCGGGGAGAGCTTAAAGTCCCATCAACGAGTCCGGCAATTTCAATTGTTGCCCCGCGGACAGGACACTTTGCAATTGGCATAACCAATGAAGCGCCTGAAATGGGGTTAAAACAGGGGTCACAGATACACGGCAAAAATGCTGGGAAAGAGGACACCCGCCACAAAAAGGATGCTGAGCAATTAAGTAAGGCGGAAAAATATCACAATTTATGGAGAAGGAGTGGTACAGAAATCAAGCCTGTTTTAGCCTTTTGAAACAAACTTGATTCATTTATTAAACCAAAAACTTTTTTGATTTTTATTTTCTAATCTATTTAACTTTGTTTTTCAGTGTCGCGGTGTTTGTGTGTGTCCATTTTATAATTTCTGAATAAGTTGCGTTTTGGACAGCCAGGAATGCTGCGGTTTTCATGTACCATAGCCACGCCCCCGCCAGTGGTGTGTGCCAGCGCCTCTCCTCGTTTAAAACCATCATTTTGGGACCTAAATGTTATCCGGCATCCGAATTAGTTGCAGGAAACGGCAAAGGATTTCGGTGAGTGGCCAGCATCCAAATCGAAGCCAGGAGTCAGGAGTCGGGAGTCGGGATAACTGTGGGCACACATCAATTAGCAATGGCATCCATGCATCCAGAGTTTGCAATAGTCAGAAATCTGGGACATTGGCGAACGGTTGACAGTAGTTGGGTGGCTCTAAGGGTGCTCCCATGTTCCATGTTTGTTTAAATTTTAATGTTATCTTCTTTTTGCATATACTTTATGCTTTGTGTTCTTTGTACTTTATAATTATACAATTAGCTGCTCAATTGTTTCATCATTGGATCTCAGTTGCCGTCAGAGAGCCACTGAAGACAGTGAGTGATTATTCATTAGTTCATTCATTATTCATTTATTCATTTGTTAATTTTTTCATTTGTTCATTGGTTCATTTCTTCATTTGTTCATTTCTTCATTTGTTCATTTGTTCATCTGTTCATCTGTTCATCTGTTCATTTCTTCATTTGTTCATTTGTTCATTTGTTCATTTGTTCATTTGTTCATTTGTTCATTTGTTCATTTGTTCATTTGTTCATTTGTTCATTTGTTCATTTGTTCATTTGATAATTTGTTCATTTGATCACTTGTTAATTTTTTCATTTGTTCATTTGTTCAGTATTATTTCTTATAATGTAGGATAAATATTTTTATATAGTAAACTTTTCTTCTATGATATTTCCACCTTATAAACCCTTATTTAAATGCACTGATGTAAATCTAGGTGGTAGTTAAGGCTCTCTTTTATGTTTTTAAATTAACATTTTTGTTTTAAGCCAGAGCCAAGGAAATGCGCAAAAGTCAATCCCTCTGACTAATCGGTTGCCCCGTTGCCTTTTTCAAGGATCTGCAGTCCAATCTCGGGCACAGAAAGGGAACTTTTAATTATACATCGGCCCCGCTGGCTTTTGTGAGGCTGCACACTGCACTTACTGGGGCTTTTCCGGGCATATCCTCTGCTATATCCTGGCAGCTACCGTTTCCCGGCTCACTGCGAAAACTTCTGCGCTCTCTCTCAACTTGAAAAGGAAGTTGCGGAAAGTGGAGTACAAAGCGGGGAGGGGGAGGGGGTTAGGGGGCGGAGTCAGGGCGAGGATATGGCATTTTACAGCTTGATTTCCATTTGGCCATTGAGCTCATTGTTTGTTTTCCAGCTTCTCTTTTCAGGGAGAAACTCAACTGGTGGCAATACACTGACAGAAAGCCCCCAAAGGGGGTGGGGTCTCTTAGTTGAGGTTTCCTTGGTTTTTGTTAAATTAAAAAAAACATAACTGTGCACTAATTTTAGTTAAAGTTTGCACTTTGTTCCGTTCGCCTGCGAAACAACAAAGCTTGTTACACGCTTTACAATCTTGGCGGATCTCCTGCCAAGGAGAAGCCTTCAATTTGGCTGTCGATTGGCCCGGGCACCAGTTGCACCTCCTCCATCGCCCTCTTGTTAACCCTTTAACAACATCTGTGGCAATAAAAGACAAGTTTATTGCCGGCCCGCATGAATATTTGTCTTTGGCAACACAACAACTTTCCCTCCCCAAGGAGCAATCGCAGGAATGTGTTCCATTGTTGTTTATTTCCCCTTTCGGCTTAGCTAGTTTGTAGTTGTTATTCAAAAGGGAACGGGGCAACTTCCACATAACGCACAAAAAACAAACAGCAGATTAATACGGTTTATGGGGGGCAGAGGTTCCACTGGAATGGTTTATTATTGGGGGTGTGGGAAACACAAACACACACACACATGTGACCCCCCAATGATGGCCTTTTGATGACTCAAATCTGCGTTAATCTAACATTAGGGGTCTTTGTCCTTTTCCTCCCCCCCCCTCCCCAATAAACTCTTAGAAAAGTCATAAAGATCCGAGGTTAGATTTATGCTTAGGAAATTCAAATGAAGAGCTTCATTCAGGTTCATTTTGTTTATTTAAATTATACAAAATAATATATAAAATATGAAAAAAATAGTATATATATATATATATTTATAGATCCTCAAAGCTGTCCACTCAGCTCCTCATTCAAGTCGGAGGTGGGCGGCGCATCCTGGACATCCGCCCGCACCGAGTACTCCTCCCGGTTGACGCTGTAGTAGATGGTCAGGTATTTGCCCGTCTGAATCCTCATGGCCAGGTAGCCGCTCTGGCCCATGTCCTTGGCCAGGCGCCGGTAGATCACATGGCCGCTGCTCAGAGCCACACGCACCTCCTGCGATCCATCCTCGTTCATCCGGGCATTCTGCCGCTGGATCTGCACCAGCTGGGATCTCAAAGGACCGCCTCCTCCACTGGGTTTCAATCCCGCCAACTGAATCAACGGCTCACAGCGGCAACTCAGCTTCTGGGTGAGGGGACAGGAGCTGCCCTGAGAGCTGGCGGCGGCTGGCTGTAGGGGGGCAGCCACCACCGGGGTGACGGCGCCCAGGCCCAGATTGCCCAGATTCAGGCCGCCCAGGGTGCCAAAGCCGCCGTTCAGGGAGCCCAGTCCCAGGCCATTGATCAGGTTGGGCAGCCCCCCAACCAAAGTGCCAATGACGGGCAGGTTCTGTCCAAAGCCGGTGAACCAACCGTTCTGCGGCTGCTGCTGGCCAGCAGTCTGGGCATTCGAATTGGAGGCCACCGGAGTCACCACAGTGATGGGCTGCAGGGGCTGCAGCTGCTGCAGGGGGGGAAGTTGCTGCAGGGGTTGTAGGGGTTGTAGGGGCTGCACGGGAGGATTGAGGCCATCGAAGAAGATGGGAAAGTTGCCACTGGAGCCGCCGGCCAAGCTAGTTGGCACATTGTTCTGGGTGGTTAAATAAATAATAATTAAATTAATTTCTCTTCTTGCTAAAATTTATAATATAAAAATGATGTCTTTGATATTTGAGATGAGGGAGTAGAAAGTAGAAGTAGAAAAACTTTGACCTGTTCTGCTCTCATTTAACATTATTCTTATTATTTAATACTATTATTCATCTTAAGTATTAATATTTATCTAATACGATTATTTACTCTTTTTGTTAACTGCACTTTGTGTTATTTGTGTTATTTGATTTTAAATCACTCACCAATTGACGCTTGTCCCGTCGATCTTGGGTTTCATTTGAGTTTCCAGCAATTGTGTCCTTGGGCTTGGCAGTTGTTTTCGTTGTTTTGGTTGTGGTTAAAGCCATGCCCGCAGCTATTAAAGCCATCAACATAATCAAACTCAGCTTTAAGGCCATGATTTTGTAAACTTTGTAAAATTGAGACTTTTATTTAGTTTTCAATTCTCTTGTATCCCGGGACACTTGTTTAGTTCTTGAACTCACTTGTCTCTGATTCGCTTTGATCTGCTGAAGGCATCAGCCTCTTCTTATATATGATTTTGTGTTGATATTCCTGGGGGTTCGCGATTCTTATTTTCAGTTCTTATTAGGGCTTTAATTGCACCAAGAAAACTGGATTTCTTTAAAAAAATATATATATAACAATATAACAAAGTGGGTCAGCTTTTAAAAACCCACATTTGCTTAATTATTTATTGGTGTTATATGAAACTGGAAAGATGCAGTTTGCAGCTTGCATTTTTATAAGGCTTAAGTTGATTATTCAAGAACATAAAGCCTTAGTATTAAAAACTTGAAAAGAAAGAACTTAAGAAGAGAGCTTAGATTGTAATGTATTTTTTATAATAAATGCATCTTCCATAGATTACAAGAATGTCTTGAAAGGAGTAATTCAATTATCATGTATTATGATGTATTTTAAATGCCTCTACATGCCATTAATTTCCCCCATAAATGTACTATCCACATTTTTCCCCCTATTAAAGAGCCACGACATTAAATCTCGGCTTATTCAGAGGCACACACAGCCCCCTGTAAATATATATAGTAATATATACTAATATATACAGTTTCTTGACAAATTGCCCGGGGGCTTGCCATGTCCAGTGGCAAAAATCAAATCAAATTAAATTTGTGCCAAAAAAAAAAAAAAGTAAGGAAACTGAGAAAAAATCAAGACACAAAGGCAGGAAGCGGGAGGAACGCCTGGCGACAAAAAATGTTTCGTTTGCATGGAAATTTCGGTGTGTGTGAGATTTTCAATTTTCCCCAAAGAAACTGAAAGGAGAAATGCCAAGGGGGAAGTGGTGCAGGGAAAGCCGAAGCTGTTTGACAGCCGCTTGCTGTTGCGGACTCATAAATCAAAAAAGTTTTTGACAAATTGCACATTGAAGACGGCGACGACGACGACGACGAGGAGAAGGAGACCCGCCCCCCGCTTCGGTTAAATAGAAATTGAATTAAATTAAGAATCTGGCTGGCCCCGAAAACATGCCTACCTACTTACTTTTCAAAAATCGAAGCGCAGACTCCAAAATGATTCAAGCTGCGGCCGGTGGACCGGTTTGAGCTTTAAAAATAATACTTTGCAGGGCGCAAATATTTTTTATGACACACGACAGCGGCGGCACACAAAAACCGAAATGCAATAAAGGAGGACCATCAGCAGATGGGGAGGAGACTTGAGAATAACAAAAAGCTGTGTCATCAACAGCGGATGCACCACCCAACGCCCAGCACCGCCCAGCAGCCTTGACCGGAGGATCACCACCACCACCACCACCACCCTTGGAAAAATCTCATTATAAATGACGCTGTTGAAATTACCCCGAAAAAGGAGCAGGGAAAATATGACGGGACAGGCAAAGGGATGCATCTAGATGCATCCGTCAGGACTTTCAGCTCAATTAATCTGGCTCTGGATTGCGATTGCCAGTGTCCAGTGTCCAGTGTCCAACTAAGCCAATGAACTGCGATTGCCCCCAGAACACTTTAATTAGCACCCAGCGAATGCCGAAGCAGATTAGCACTCAAATGCCCCCAAAGAGGTATTTACGAGCGACCAGGGAACACGCTGGATTATAAAGTTAAACCTACATTCGTTTGCCGACTTGCATCTTTGTCTTTTGGCATTATAAAAATCAGTTTAACCCTTCAAGGGCGCAGGGGTTACCAGGAAGAGGTGTTTAGCAAGGGATTTTGTAGTCAGAAAAGTTGGATAATTTATAATTTATAATTTACTACATTACATTGTAGACAAGTTTTATGATTTGAACATATATTTTCATACATTATATACAAATTTAATTCCTAATCTTCACTTTAGGTATGCCATTATTTACAGTTGATATATTACAATATATTATATATATTAATTTCCATTCATCATCATCTTGGCATTATAAAATGCATTTTAACCCGTAAAGGGTTATAACTAGGAACAGATTTTAGTAATCAGAAAAGTAGATTTATTAGTGAAATATTTTGTTATAATTTACTACTTTGAATTATTTAAACATTCAAACATTATAGACAATTTTAAAGATTTATCAAACTGTTAATATATTACGAATGAATTACTAATATTAATATTGATTTACTACTTTGAATTCTTAAAGGTTTTACAACATTCTAGACCATTTTTAAGATTTATTAGTACTTTGAATTATTAAAGCTTTTAAAACACTCTAGACAATTTTTATGATTTATTATTAATATATTTAAATGAATTAATTATATATTTTTTAAAGCATAAAATTGTTGAAATATACATTTATAAAGCATAAACTGAGCCCTGAATTTTTTATTTTTAATTTAAATTGTGTTTAAAATTGTATTTATTATTATTAAATTAACCTAATTGTAGTAATTTCATTTGATTAAAATATTGAGTAGCCATTTTATTACATTTTTATGTTATTCCATTTTAAAGTTTACAAATATATGCAGTAAATATTTGTTAAAGTAGAAACTAAGCAGCGGAGTTTTTTTCTTTTAGTTTAACTGTGTTTCAAATTGTATTATTATATGTATATTTTAATTAAATATATAATGGTTTATTCAGATAAAATTATGAATAACAAGTTTTTATATTATTCCATTTTAAAGTGTGCAAATTATTTGCAGTAAATATTATTTGAAACATATAAACGAAGCATAGAAGTTTCTCTCTAATATTTATTATTTATTATATTATTTTTTATTACTTTATTTATTTTAAATAACCATTCAAATTTGTTGTATCATTTATTCCAGCCAAATTCCACTCAAGTCTCAGAGGGTTAAGCGCCATAAGCAGCCTCAACGGATTATTATTGGCCCTTCCGCAGCGTCCCCTCCGCAACTTCTCTCCTCTTCATGTGTGTCTCTTATTTGTATAACGGTATTATACCAATGTGAATATAGCATTACACTGAACAAAATTCGGCAGCTTAACGTTGAATTAGAAAACTCAGGTTTATGCAAGAATTTCAAATAAGAAAAATTAGAAATTGTACATGAAATGTTTCGTAATATCTTGCAGAGTCTGTAACCACCCTGCAGTACCGCTTGTCATCAATAGGCCTCTGTAATCAACGATTCATCAACAGCCGACAGCGACTTCGACCGAGCCGACGCTCTCTTTCGACTTCGTGTCAAACCCGACTCTCTCGCGCTCTCATTTTTCTCTTTTCACCCAAAAAGGTTGATGACAGATTGATTACAAGTTGTTGATGAAACGTTGATGAATTTGTGTTGACAAGAGCGGACATGCCATACAAAAATTCATCAACGTTTGTATGGGCTTGTCATCAACGTTTCATCGACACACCCCCATTTGTGTTGATGAAACGTTGATGACAGGTACTGCAGGGCATTTACATCCGCGAATATGTATTTCAGAAATATAAAGATTTTTCTCTGTGCCTGCTCCTCCCGCTGATGCCCAAAGTGCATCGATTAAATCGATGATGAGATGCTGAGATGCTGAGATGATGGCGATGATGATGACGACGCTGATGGCAGGCTGAATTCGAGCGCCTTTGAATCGTATAAATACAAGTCTGGCCTTGTGGCGGCAAGCAAAAGCAAAAGCAAAAGCAAAAGGCAAGGAAAGTGCCCGCAGTCATGTCAAAATCAAACAGAACCCGAATCCGTGGCAGGAGCCACAGCTGGAACCCAAACCGATGCCGACTCTGGGCGGAGTTTGTTCTGCTTTTGCTGGCGACACTAATCCCGCTCCTGCAAGCCGGGATTGTTACGGATCCGGACACCACCACCAGCAGCACTATGGACCCGTATGCGATGCAGTCCCCGTCCCCGTCCCCAATGAAGGTGGTCGGAACACCGAGACGCGTCGACTGCAAATTGACTTTCGATGCGGCGACAATGGACTCGTTAGGCTGCCACAATGAGGAGCCTGTCGTCGTCGTCGCCGCCGAGCAGCTGGCTGCTGCGGGCTTGGGTAATAAGCCGGAGGAGGAGGAGGAGGAGGAGGAGGAGGAGCAGGGCCTGGGCTCAAAGCAAAATGCAGGCGAAAAGCCGAGGAAACAGGAGCCGCAGGATGGCTCGAAGCTGCAACGCCACTTGAGGGCTCCCGACAGCCAGCCCATCTATGAATTACAATTGGTTGTTTGGCCATCGGACATTGAGGATGGTGATGACTTCAGTCCGCCGCTGGCCACTACCACCGAAAGAACAACAAGCACAAGTAGCACAAGTAGCACCAGTAGCCCCACAAGTACCACCCCCAAAACCACCAGCAGCTCCTCACCTATTGAACAAATATGGCCATTGTACGAGGATCAATTGGTTGTATTTCCGCAAATGGACTTTGAAGAGGAGAATCTTGATTATTTCTTTGACGATGCGGAAGGTCCAACCAGCCCGAAACCATCACCAGCCACAATCCCTGCTGCTGCTCCTGGCTTCACCAGTGTTCATCCCACCGGCACGCCCACACCTAACCCCATTTATGTTGTGCAAAATTATCACGTCATACATCCCAATGGCACCGAGGAGTACAAGTGAGTGCCGTGGCTCCTAATGCTAATTAAATATAAATAGGAAGCTTATTAGTTATCGAATGAGCCAGTATAAAGTATCTAACCTAACCACTAATTGTAAATAATAAATTAAACTGTCAGTGAATTTAAACTTTTGACCCCAATTTCAGGCTTGTGATGAGCAACGGCCTGGTGAACTTCAAGAAGATCTACACGAAAATCGTGGGGGATCAGGTGATCAATGTCCAGGAGGGCTACAACTCGGTGCCCATTCCCGGGCCTAAAAATAAAATCCAGACGCAGTACTACATTGCCGACGAACGGGGCTATAATGTCTATCGAAGTGAGTGCTCGAATCCAGTTTAATAACGATTAATCAATTAAAACTAACACTATTTTTCTTTGCCAGTTGAGAATCACTACCAGCAGCCAGGTCTGCCCAAGCAGGAGAGGCGGCAGGCAGCCACAACTACGGGTCGTGTGTGAGCGACGATGAGCAGGAAACCCAAATGGGAGGAACAGCAGCAAGCATCTTACCATAATAACTTATATATTTTTTTCTTTTTTTTTTTAACCTATAATTTAGTTGCCAATAAAATGCAAAACTCAAAATTGGTTGAGTTTAAGCCAAGTTATGATCAAAAAACCCTTTAAGGTGTTCGCGATTTTTAAGCCAAAAATGGACCCATTTTTTCCATAAAAATTTAAGGGGTTCCATGGGTAAAATTGTCAAAAATTGACCAAAAATGAGCTATCGAGTTTTGAATGCAGAAAAGTTCACCCATAAAAACTAGGAAGAAAAAACCAAACCAGACTGAAATCGGTCGAGTTTTAGCCGAGTTATGACTAAAAAACCGTTAAGGTGTTCTCGATTTTTATGCACCCATTTTTTCCATAAAAATTTAATCGTCAAAATGATCAAAAATTGACATAAAATTAGTTATCGAGTTTTGAATGCAGAAAAGTTCTCCCATTAAAACTAGGAAGAAAAAACCAAACCAGACTGAAATCGGTCGAGTTTTAGCCGAGTTATGACCAAAAAACCTTGAAGGTGTTCTCGATTTTTATGCACCCATTTTTTCCATAAAATTGTAATCATCAAAATTATCAAAAATTGACAAAAAATTAGTTATCGAGTTTTGAATGCAGAAAAGTTCTCCCATAAAATCCAAGAAGAAAAAACCAAACCAGACTGAAATAGGTCGAGTTTTAGCCGAGTTATGACCAAAAAACCTTGAAGGTGTTCTCGATTTTTATGCACCCATTTTTTCCATAAAAATTTAATCGTCAAAATGATCAAAAATTGACAAAAAATTAGTTATC
>VNJV01002256.1:0-64847 GCA_008042635.1 Drosophila nikananu
AAATCTTATTTTGCTGTATTTTGTGTTTGGCGTATGAGGTGTTGTTCTTGAATATGTTCTTTATCATATCAAAAAAAAATCGTCTGCCCGAATCTGCCTGTATGGATTTCCAAAGCAAAAGATACTTTCAACTCAGCGTAAAAAGCGCGCGTCTTCGAGCAAATTCTGCTACAAGCGCAGTACGAAATTGTATGGCGGGCATTCATTTTTTCCTGTATTGGCGGCTTGTTTTTCAATTCCTGACTTTGTAAGGACACTAAATGACTTGAAATGAATGTATAATGATTTAATATTCTTCAAAAATATTAAATGATGTAAAATTAATTGATTACTTTGAAAAAAAAATGCATAAATGATTGAAAAATGGTCAAAAAGGAACAAAATTGGAATATTAAAAAAAATTTTGTTTTTTTTTTGCTTAAAATTAATTTTTTTTTGTTTTTAAAAAACTAAATATTTACCATATTAGCCATTTCAAAGAAAACAAACGAAAAGTATTGTTCGAAATTGGATAAAAATTTAGAAAACTGCCTCAGAAAACATTAATTTTCGAGTATAAAATCTACTATTTATCACACCATATAGTATGACCACTTAATCGAAAGGTACTAAAACTACCTTTCATTTAAAAAAAAAATTATGAAAATATCTCAACTGGTTCAAGAGTTATGATTTTTGCAAGGCAAAAGTATCTATCCGTCAACTGTGCGGCGCATTTCCGCTGTAATGTAAATAGACGTCGGACTCGTGAAGTGTTTTCCTTGAGTAAATAAAATGCTCTCCACGAAGACAATTAGACGCATGCCGAGAGCACACAAACAAAGCGAATGGGTCACGGCACACAGACTCTATGGAAAAAGCCAATAAAAAGTGCATAAACTAGTTTAGGAGTTGCCACAAGGCAACGATTTTGAAAACTTATATGTGCTCGGATGCGGATATTTAAAAAACATTTAGCCAAAAGAAAGCATTTGGCTTTCGGCTCAACCTCGTGCGCCCCCATGTTGTGCTCGATTACCCCAAATAATTTTCGCTCTCTTAGCGATAATTGTTGTTGTTCTGATTCCCCGTGTGTGTGTGGGGTAAACAAAAGGTGTTCGCCCCGCGGCCACAAAAATGCCTCAATGATTATTTCCAATTAAGTGAAAATTTTATTATAAACAAACTAATTTAAATATTTTCAACGTGAGTTTCATTGAACAAAATAATTTACTCAAACAAAGGAAATTCGAATTTCATATTTTCAGCCAGCGAAATAATATTATTGTTTTTGCGATTGCGACTTCGGCGAATAAGGAAATTCGTAAATTTTGTTCAACAAAAAATATATTATTTCCCCCGGATGTACTCTGCGCTATTAGGGCCGGGAGGATGTGCCCCATAAGTAATGGGCTAAGCTTTATAAAAATAAATAATCTATGGATTGTGCAAACTGGGCAGCGGAAGCACAGAACCATATTGTTTGGCAACAAAATAGGAACCTTAACTATGTTTACCTATATTATTGATATTTCTAGCTGACTTGGAAAAATAAGCAACTGAAAAGTATAACTTAAATTAGATTACGATATAGATACCATAATATAAAAATGGCTAATTAATAAATACAAAAAAAAGAAAATTAAATAAGATGTAGATCGTAAATTAATCCGAATATTTAATACTGTCTCCTATAAGTGCGACTTTTTGCATTAAGTAAGCAAAAGTAATCTTCATATTTATATTTTTGTTTTTCAACCTCCGAAACAGCCACATCCACATATCCCACGCTTGCCACGAACGCGCTCCTCCGCTTCCATCAACATCACCAACAGCACCATCAGCAACACCTCCATCAGCCACACAAGCCGCCGCAACATAGCTCGACGATTGCAGCCGCGGGCCTCCTGGCGCCCCTTCACAGCCTCAAGAACCTGCAGCAGCCGCGGTTTCTGGGCAAGTCGCAGCAGCAGCTCCTGGACCACACTCCCGCGACTCCCGCAGACGCCACACCCCAAAATGGCAGCCATGGCAACAATGGTTGCAACGGCGGCGGCAATAATGGAAAGCGGAAGCGCTCCTGGTCGCGGGCCGTCTTCACCAATCTGCAGCGAAAGGGTCTGGAGATTCAGTTTCAGCAGCAGAAGTACATCACCAAGCCAGATCGCCGCAAGCTGGCGGCTCGACTGAACCTCACAGATGCGCAGGTGAGCAAAACAGGGTTTAAATACTATAGCAAGTCTTAAATCCTCGCAGTTGCTGTCAAATTGGGGTGTGTATTTCAGCTTTAATTAGTGCTATAGATTATGGTTGTCCAAATTCGTGAAACATATATTAATGTATATTAGCAATATCCCATAAAACGATAATTTCACGGAATCGTAAGATTAGTAGTAGAAAAGTTTCGAAAATGTTGTATCTTGCGTTTTAGTTCGTCCTATTGTCCTATTATTTTACCATTTTCCGGTACTACTTCCTATTAATTGTGTTTCCAAAGATGTGACATTATATTGGAACTTATGTAAAATAAAACAAAAATACAATTAATTGCCTTAACTCTAAGGGTATTTGCTCCTTCCACGGGTTCCCACATTTAATTTTAATGAAAAGTTTAACTTACGTTGACATACCCTTTTGGGAACACAATATGATTTATTTAAATTAAATTAAAAAAATATATATGTAAAAAAGGTAAAACTGTAACAACCGAAATAAGTTTGTTTAATGAAAACACACGTTTCTCTGTAAGACATTTTTGTTTTCGTTTCGTCTATGTTCAAATGTCTTATCGTAGTTTCCTGCTAAAGCATCGAAATTGGTTTTTGGTCAGAAACCTCAATTTAAATACCCTTCTTAAATAGTAGTAATGTCTCTTTATAAGTATTTTAAACGTATTGCTTTTTCACTTTTTACTTTTTTCACGAACTTAGGCAATCAAAACTTTTGTTGTTGTTGCTCAGAGCCGATCATTTATTGTACAATTTTAGGTAGGTAATCGAACTTTATGTATAAAAACAACTCAACCTTGATTAATCTTCTAAAAGTGTCAAATGGAATTTAAAAGAACAATCGTATCCAAAATGCCTTGCACTTATTAAAAAGCGGATAAAGGGATTACTTAAATACGGATCAAAAATGTTCCAAAACGGAAATCAGATCAGAGATGTGTTTAGTGACCAAAAACCCACAATTTTTATATGTCAATTTTTGGAGTCCGTTTTATACAAAGAATGCTAATAGCTTTTCAATATTATGTGCAATAGGAATACGTATACCAAATACATTGCCACACTTTATATAACAGATAAGATTACTTTATACTTGAGATACCTTAGTTGAAAGCTAAAAGATTTTCTTAGTTCAACATTGGATATTCTTTGTTCTCGAAATCAAAATACTTATTAAGCTCTCTCGTTAATTAGGTCAAGGTGTGGTTTCAAAACCGTCGCATGAAGTGGCGACATACGCGGGAGAATCTAAAAAGCGGCCAGGAGAAGCAGCCCCAACAGCACCAACAGCCAACGTCTGCGGTCTGTGCAGGAATTGGCAGTGGAGCCTCCAAGGCGGCTGGTGTGTCAGGACCTGGTATTGCCCCCGAGGCCCTCGACTACAGCTCCGATAGCTCCTCCAGCGTGCTAAGCGAGCCGGCCGAGGACGACGATGACAACATAGTTATTGATGTGGTCGAGTAGTCGTACTTTTACATGCATTCTACAGATGTATCCTTCGGATACGTACAAAACGCCATGAGGATGTGTATAAATTATTATTATTAAATTATTGAAATATGATTAAGCTTCATTTGTTAAATATAAATTATTTTAAAATAAATGTCAAAGTAAATAACCCTACAACTTGTCGGATTACTGAATCGGAAGCAAGAAAATTGCTGTGTCTCTTTGCCTTTCCAAAAAGAAAACAAATTCCCTCTCACAATTCCACAGAATACAGCAGTTTTATCAATACGCAATGCCACTTTCGTACATAACGCAATGGGAAAAAAAATTAATTAAGGAAATATAGCTGCGATCAGCAGAATATGAGAAGCGGCGACAGCGGCGGAGAGACCTTCTCCTAATCAAGACAACGATAAAAGCCGATACGCCTAGAGCGGACGGAGTGGAAGCGATCAAGTTGGTGGTCAAGCGGGGAGAGAAGGGCATTCCGGAGAGCAGTAATTAGACAAAAAGTGTTGATCCAGTGGGTTGATCCACGACGACATTGAAGCATTACTTACACTTGGTTTATTGTTCATCAGGTTATGATCTGGCGAGAATGCTAAGGTCAATCATTAAATGGAACAGGAATGATATAAGCTTTAGATCATCACATCTCTAAATTTTCTATAGATTATACTTATTGTTTAAATATCTAAATAGTATAGAAGGGTATACAGAGTTCACTTACTCCCAAAACTATTCCCATTCAGTTGAATTTAGCTGGCTTTCAGTGGCTCACGTTCAGTTATTTGACGCAAAGCGCAGCGCGAGGTTGAGTGCGAACAGATACAGTTCTTATTGAGAGATACAAGTTTTATATTTTACGTATCTGTGCGTGGCATCCGACACTATTGCGCTTCACAATGGGCAATATTCAGCCGCGACCCGTGGAACCGACAAATCGAAGAAGTAGTGAGTTAATCAAGGGCTCAGCTACACTCCAAATTTGCTAAAATAACGCACAACCCTTTCAAAAGGCATCCTCTGGAACTTTCGGTACCCCAGCACAGTCCGTCGGAGGGAAGACTTGGCCGTGATGGTGCACAACTCACGAATGAGCATAGTCGATTGGCTGGATCTCCTAGATCTGCAACAGTACGAAGGTTGAATCATCACTGGGTGCTTTGATCCAATACCCTACACTTAACCCTTTTTGAGCACAGGCAACCTGCAGGAGTTCAGCATCGTGGACGATGTGGTGGAAATCACGGATAAGGAGCTCAAGAAATGCGGTGTGCGCGGCTCTCATCGCCAGAAAATGGCCAATAGTCTGCTGGGGGTGCGGGCCAAGCGGCGCCAATCAATGAACCTGGAAGGCAAGTCCAAATCGAAGATATTGGTAAGTTTCCCAATCTGAAAGCGGTCTCTTCCAATAGCGAGCAGTGTGCCACGCACTGTTCCCACCCGTAAGAACTCCTGTCCGATGGTGTATTTGGGGGAAAGCAGCCCCGTCGACATGGCGGGAAGCGGCGACAGTGGACCGGGAGTGATCAGAACCAAAAGTGGAAAGGTTTTGAAGCAACTCACCTTTGACGATTCAGCCACAATGTGAGTGTAATTCGGGGCTATGATATATTACTCTGAAGAATTTTTATACCATGTACCGTAGGTACAAAGGTATATTAATTTCGTGCAAATGTATGTAACAGGCAGAAGGAAGCATTTCCGACCCCATAAAGTATATATATTCTTGATCAGCATCAACAGTCAAGTCGATCTAGCCATGTCTGTCTGTCCGTCTGTCCGTCTGTCCGTCTGTGTCAACGCCTAGATCTCAGCAACTATAAGAGCTAGAGTCACCAAATTCGGTATGTAGGTCGGAATGTTTTGTAAGCAGATCAAGTTTGTTTCAGATTTAAAAATTTCCCTCCCACTCCCCCGCAAATCAATAAAAACGTTTTGCAGCCGCAAATATTACCATATATCTTTCTTTTTGTGCATAGGCATGCATATGTAGAACATGTATCAATACCGAAAATCTGGTAAAGATCGGGTGAAAAACACAAAAGTTATTTACTTATTTGGCAGCTAGCAACAGGTGCATCCCAAAAAAACAACAACAAAACTGATGAGCGCAAGAAACTAACTCCCGTTCACGAACGACTGTAGCTTTCTCACTTGTTTAAATTGTGGTTATTTACTTTTCCAGTTTGCTAATTATGAAATGGTCTAAATTTGTTTTAAAATATGTGTTTTTAAAATATTTTGAAAGCATACCAGAAGAGAACTCTCTTTTCCTAAATTACTACCTTTTAAGAATTAAAAAACAAGTTATACTATATTTCCGATTAAAACATAAATATTTTATATTTTATCTTAAATTTATTCATTTCAATTTTTGTAATCTTATCAAGTTCCAAGTTCGTTGTCGTTTCAAGTCTTTACCTGTTTATTTCAAATGCCACAGTCCGGTCCTATATCAATATGCGTATATTACCGCCCACTAGATCCACAAATTCCCTGCCCAATTTTCGTTACATAAAGGTACATATATCGATAACAGGAAAGCCTGCGCATGCTCTAAGAATTTCCCTCCCAAGAGGGACCTAAAGCGGCGTAGAAATTCGAAAGGAAAAACCAAAACAAACCGGGCGGAGTAGCAAGGCGTAAGCAGGACGCAGTGAGCAACCCCCGTAAGGACACTCGAAGGGAGGGCATTGCCGTTACATTTTCAGAGCGGATTCGGGCGGTGCAGAGTTCAGACGATAGCAATCTAAAGGAAGCGGAAGGCCTAGAAAGTGTATTCACGTTCAAGGGCTGGGCCTGTGATAAAAAATATATTTTAGATGGTGTTTTATGCCACATTTTAGGCTTTGAATCGAACGGTGTATGCAAACTAACACTTAGCACGAGGACGAAACATGTTAGGGCGTATCCTAGCCCAACTTTAAGGTGATTATAAAGCATTCAACCCAAAGGGCGTTGAAACCACGAAAATACGTATTTCAGGTTTAAAATCCGTGAATTCTATATCGTGAATAATTCTGCCTTAAATTATGCCTTTCAGTTGATAGCAAAGGTAAAATTTACTAAATTTTGATTTGTATTTTTTGCTCTTGAACTTCAAACAAAAAAAATCTTCATATACCAAGGAACAAATCCTGTGGGAGTAAATTTCCTTCGCGGCCGCAAGTGAGGGGATTGGCCTTTTGTTAGCAATAAATTACCCAAAATAAGGGAAATTAACTCTCCCGCTTCCAACAGCTACGAGGAACTGAGACCGCGCCGCAAGGACAATAGCCCCCACTGGCGGATCGGCGGCGGTGAGATGGATATTCACAACGGCAGCAACGCGTCCACGCCACTGGCCACCGGACATCCGAATCCAAGCGAGCAGCAGGAGGCCATTGCCTTGAAGAAGGCACTTGAGTGGGAGCTGAGCCTGGATGCCCGTGAGCTGCGCTCTCATGCCTGGTACCACGGAGCCCTGCCCCGCCAGCGCGCGGAGGAGATTGTTCAGCGGGAGGGAGACTTTCTGGTCCGCGATTGCGCCTCTCAGCCGGATAATTATGTGCTCAGCTGCCGGAGCAAGGCGGCTGTCCTGCACTTTGTTCTCAATAAGGTGGGTTCCAAATATCAAACTGGCGGACATCATAGGAAGCCTTCATTTCCGGAATATGGGAATTGTGGCCTCAAGAAAAGTATTGCCGCCAAAAAGTATGTTACTACAACTTCTCACCTTTCAGTTGGTGCTTCAACCGGAAACCGTGTATGAGCGTGTGCAGTTCCAGTTCGAGGAGGATGCCTTCGACACGGTGCCCGACCTCATCACCTTTTACGTGGGTTCCGGCAAGCCCATCTCAGCAGCCTCGGGTGCGCTCATCCAGTTCCCATGCAATCGCACCTATCCGCTCTCCTTTTATGGCCACAAGATCGTGGGCAATCAGCTGCACACCCAAATGCTGGCCGGCCTTCGCGGTCTGAGTCCACTTAGCTCTCCGATGGGCAATAGTGGGCCTGTGGGTATGGGATCCGGCAATGCCGCTGTCTTCCGCTTCGATCCCACGCAGCAGCAGCCACCGGGCTCGCCGGCCAGCCCACACTGCTCGCCACCACGGGCCAGACGTGAAGTTCCGTCGCCGCCACGGCTGCCCTGCAAGAAGCAGCAGCGCTCCCAGAGCCTGACTCCCGCCCAGGCAATGGTGGTGAGCAACATCAACAAACTGCAGGAGCAACAGCAGTTGCAGGAAAACGGAAATGGCAACGGGATGGCACGGTTCCAGACCATCGCCAGGTGCAATCCCACCAGCGAGCAACAGCTGCATCTGGAGAGCAAGTTCACCACGCACTCTCTGCCGCGACCCAGCTCTTTGGCGTCCCAGACGTTGCGTCAGCAGGCGGCCGCGCGGATCTCGAGCCTTGGAAGGAACTGCAGCATGGACTCACCGCCGGCTGACTCCAGGCCGCCCAGTCCACCGCCCAAGCCACGCAAGGAACCAATGGCCGCGGTGCTAGCCTACCAGGCCAGTGGATCGGACTCGGGCAATGGTTCCGGGGACTCGGCTCTGGGAGATGCCAGCGAAATGATGAGCATCCAGCGGGGAGTGATTATCAAGAATCCCCGTTTCATGAGCAGCTCCATCTCCAATGGGACGTTGAAGAGCTTCACAGAATTCGATGCGTATGCTGCTGAGGAGCAGCTCTTTACCATGGCTATTGAGGAAACAAGAACGGTTAGTCGCAAACACATTCCAAATATTTATAATTATTTAAAAATATAATTAACAATATTTATAAATTATTTTACAGGCAAGCAAATTCGACTTTGAGAACTTCAGCACTCTGCTGCTGCCCTCCGTGGAGAACAAGCCCCTGGACGGCGATGCTTTGAACACCTTTAAGATGATGCTCTTGGAGACGGGTCCGAAGCTGTTGGCCGAACATATAACCCGCATCGATATTGGCCTGTTCCTGGAGGAGCCGGCTAACGAGGACGACTACTATCTGAGCTGCACTGGCATAGAGCTGCTGACGCTGCCCCATGGCAAGCTCTTTCGCGAAGATATCATCGAGCGGACACAGTGCATCAAGCTGATGGTGGCAGTGACCATTCTAACCTGCCAAACGGACCTGGACCGGGCCCAGCTCCTCAGCAAGTGGATACAGATTGCGGTGGAGACAAAGACGGCCCTTGGGAATCTGTTTGGGTTCAGTGCCATCATGCTGGGACTGTGCATGCAGCAGGTGAGTGTTGTAGAAGTTCCCGGCCCATAACGCAATGGTTGACCCGTTAATCATACACTTGCAGATCCAAAAGCTCGATCAGGCCTGGCACATCCTGAGGCAGCAGTTCACGGACAGCGCCTTTACCTTCGAGGCCAAACTGCGGCCAACGCTAATCAGCATGAACGAGGCCTCCAATCCACAGGCTCCCAACACGACTGTGCCCCACGTCCTGCTCTACGCCCTGCTAATCGATCGCCCCGTCATGGACATCATAAACCACTCGAACATCGACGATCGCCCGGCTTTATATCACACCTGCATAGCTCCCTGGGAGTCCAAGGCGGATGACTTTGGCATGACCATTAACTTTTTGCATTTGGATGCCTCTCGGGGATTCCTCAAGAACCTGGATCTGTTCCGAAAGAATGCCAAAGTAATACTTGAAGAAGCCAGCACCAGGCTGGATGAGCTCCTGGCAGACGCATTTCGGTGAGGTGCCAGAGAAGTGTAGATGTACTCAATAGCCTAACAGTCGACTATTTTCTTTCCAGCACCGAGTTTCATGTGAAATTCCTTTGGGGTAGTTCTGGCGCAACTGCCAAGGCCGAGGATCGTCACAGCAAATTGGAAAAAGTGCTAACCCTGATGGCCGACAAGTTCAGCATGATGAGCGAAAAGTGAAGTGTCGCCAAATGTATTTATTTATTTATTCTGACTCATAGATGATACGCGAGTGGGATATATATTTTCGTGCTTAAAGATAATCCAAAAATGTTCCATACAGTGCACGTATTTTACGAAGACTGCTCAACTCAAGTACTTAACTATAACCACATAATCCCCTAAACACTTTTCCAACGATACATCTATGCCCAACTATCTCCGATTGTCTCTGGACCCTCCGCAACCTTAAATTTAGTGCTGTCTCTCTACCTCAGCCTGAAGCACATTATGTTACAGTTCAAATATTGATTAATCCCTATCCGAAGCCTACTTTGAATAAGTTAACCTGTGCACAAATAATTACACATGTCCGTATGCTACTACACATTTTTTACCAGAATGAAGTAAACTCTTTATGTTATGTTCGGGGTTAAATAAAATATTTTATATTACTTAATGCATTATCATAACTAGCCGCACAATGGTTCAGTTATCGCTCTTGATTTAGCCTTTTTTATATTAAGTAAAAGATAAACAATGACTTCCTTTTACGATACGATATATATAAAAGATATTTTATATGCCATTTCTTTAATTTGTTTCCAAACCAAAAAGGATCGTTTCTAATTCAGTTAATGTTTTGGTTTTTATTTTATCACCAATAGATTCATAAAATAAAGAGTTTAGTTTATTTTGTAAGAAATATGTATAAACTAAATAGCATGTGTAGGGTGAGTCAGAGAGCATACTTACTGTTTGTTATTCAAGGGAAACTCTCCAAGAGCCACCTCACACTCTAACACTGTCAAGGTCTAGTACTTAATATCTATTTCACTAAATAACTTACTTAACTATAGATCGGACAATATACATTAATCAAAAAGTAAAATATGCCCAGAAGGGTAATTATAAAGGAATACCCCGAAGAATGCATACATTTTGCAATTTTGTAAGTGATACTGAAGAAAAATAAAGCAAATGCAGATAAAATATTAAAACCCGAATGAATTGATTTAGGATGCAAGTGGGAACTGTTAGATTAAATTCAGCACGTAACCTGACGGTTTACTTGGAAAGTCCAAATCTGTACTAATATCATTGAACAGGGAAAACACAATGCTAACCCAATTAATATAATCAGCGAATGATTGGAAATAATAACAACACTTATCAGGGTTTGGGCGTTAATCCACACTTGATATGATTTGTTTATGGCGGCAATGTGAAGAGCCAATAAACTGGGCATCCACTTTGACTGATGGCAAGTATCACAACGAATATATTCGCGGGAGAAATGTGCAGTTTTATCAGCCACTTAAGCCAGTGGACTTATCAGGCCTCCGGGAAGGAGGCGTCCAAAGTGCCACTAGCCATTACACCCCATACGTCCGGAGTATCGGCTTGACATTCATTGTGTTGCGGTCGGCCGCGGAGAACGGTCTCCGAATATTGGAGCCCCTTGCAATCCAGGTCTAGCAAAGCTTTAAGCTTGGCCTTCCCCAACCTTTGTGAACTTTTGGTCGACGCTTTCGACAACCAGGTACTATGCTTCGCGGCTGTGGGGGCAATCGAAAGTTGACTATGGCCCTGAGCTGTTGTCTGGTGCTCGCAGTTATTGCCCTCACCGTGGGCCTTTGTGTCGGCCTGGGCGCTGGCGACGACGCCCGCGATGTAAGTTGGAGTTATTCACCTAAACATAATTAATTTGATTAAACTAAACGGATTGGACAAATGCCAACAGGACACGCCCAGGTTCACCATCGACCATGAGGCCAATACCTTTATGCTGGATGGCCAGCCCTTCCGCTACGTCTCTGGATCGTTCCACTACTTCCGCGCTGTGCCAGACGCCTGGCGGAGTCGATTGCGCACCATGCGTGCCTCTGGTCTGAATGCTCTGGATACGTAAGTCGAATTTTCTTAATCTCTTTAAATCTAATAATACCCGCGTGGTACAAGGTTCAGATTGTAGAGATTATAGGAGCTAGAGCTATAAACATATTGTATTTAATGCATTCAGCTCAAGTTTGTTTCAAAATGTGGTCACGTTCATGACCATCATTAACAAAGCTGTGGTCTTGAAGTAAACATACATATATGTAATTAATTTATTACTTAGAATACTGATATGCAAAAACATAAAAATATTATTACTAATCTTAATGATTGATATATAGTACCCTTGAAGGGAGTGTAAAACTATAATTTTAATTCGCAAACGAATTGCCACTTCCCTGGGCTATGCACTCGCTCTGTAAAATTGAGTTGGTAATTTTTTCCTTAATTAAAAACCTTTTATTTACCAGCTACGTAGAATGGTCGCTTCACAATCCCCACGATGGCGAATATAATTGGGAGGGCATAGCCGATGTGGTCAAGTTCCTGGAGATAGCCCAAGAGGAAGACTTCTACATTATACTCCGTCCAGGTCCCTACATTTGTGCCGAGCGGGATAACGTGAGTTTGTGGCGGAATTATCGAATGCATTATATATGTCAACCAGTGCTTTGTTCTTCCCACAGGGAGGTCTTCCCCACTGGCTCTTTGCCAAATACCCGACCATAAAAATGCGGACCAACGACCCCAACTACATTGCCGAAGTCGGCAAATGGTATGCGCAGCTAATGCCACGCCTCGAGCATCTGTATGTCGGGAACGGCGGCAAGATCATCATGGTGCAGGTGGAAAACGAGTACGGAGACTACGCCTGCGACCACGACTATCTCAATTGGCTAAGAGATGAGACGGAGAAATATGTGGCCGGAAAGGCCCTGCTTTTCACAGTTGACATTCCCAACGAGAAGATGAGCTGCGGCAAAATCGAAAATGTATTTGCCACCACAGACTTTGGCATAGATCGCAGTGAGTGAAGTACTTAATGTTACGCTTTCAATTAACGCTGTATACTTAAATACATTTTTACTGCCTTTTTTATCGAACTTAATGACACGTGACACCTTTTACAGCTTGAACTGAAATGCACTAATTTGATAGTTTCCTTTTAACATAGAGGCAATTAACACAGTTACCGATATGTATAATTATTTCTGTATACTGCAAACTGTCTTTCTTTTCTCCTATCACTTCCAGTCCACGAAATTGAAGAAATCTGGAAAATGTTGCGTGTCCAGCAGCCCACTGGTCCATTAGTCAACTCTGAGTTCTATCCAGGCTGGCTGACCCACTGGCAAGAACAAAATCAACGACGGGATGGCCAGGAGGTGGCCAATGCTCTCAAGTAAGAAAATTTGTTGGTTGATACCTCCTTCTTGATTCCACCTTGAAGATCATTATTATTATTATTATTCTAAAAATACTTCTCTTCGCTCTCAATTTTCCGGACCATTCCAGGACCATTCTTAGCTACAATGCCAGTGTCAATCTGTACATGTTCTTTGGAGGCACCAATTTCGGATTTACAGCCGGGGCCAATTACAACTTGGACGGAGCTCTCGGCTATGCGGCTGACATCACAAGCTACGACTATGATGCTGTGATGGACGAGGCCGGAGGAGTGACCACAAAGTACAACCTGGTAAAGGAAGCAATTGGCCAGTTCCTTACCTTGCCGGACATTACATTAAATCCCGCCAAGCGTCTGGCTTATGGTAAGGTAGAGTTAACTCCGTCACTGGCCTTGCTCTCAGCGGACGGACGAGCAGCTCTCGCCAAGGGTACTCCCGTTGAGTCAGCAAAGCCCAAGACCTTTGAGGAGCTCGACTTGTACTCCGGCCTTGTTCTTTACGAAACGGAACTGCCCGAGATGGATCTGGATCCGGCTCTGCTAAAAGTAGGCCAGATCAATGACCGCGCCCACGTCTTTGTGGACATGGAGCTGGTGGGCACACTGTCGCGCGAAGCACAGATCTACTCGCTGCCCCTCAGCAAGGGATGGGGCAGCACCCTTCAGGTGCTGGTTGAGAACCAAGGACGCGTGAACTTCTTTATCTCCAACGACACTAAGGGCATCTTCGGCGAGGTGAGTCTGCAGCTGGACAATGGTGGTTATCTGCCGCTGGAGAACTGGAGGAGCACCGCCTTCCCCTTAGATGAAGCAACCATAAAACGCTGGCAAGGCGAACCTCAGACCAGGCTGGACTCGTTCCTGGCTAGGCAACGCGTTCTTCGGAACGGCCCAATTCTCTATACGGGCACCCTTAATGTTGAGGAAGTGGGCGACACCTACTTGAACATGGCTGGATGGGGCAAAGGCGTGGCCTATGTGAATGGCTTCAACCTGGGGCGCTACTGGCCAGTGGCCGGTCCCCAAATCACGCTTTATGTTCCCAACGAAGTCCTGCAGGTGGGCATCAACTCGCTCGTCATACTGGAGTATCAGCGGGCCAATAAAACGGCAACGGGCG
Organism: Drosophila nikananu; assembly: GCA_008042635.1. Classification (NCBI taxonomy): domain Eukaryota; kingdom Metazoa; phylum Arthropoda; class Insecta; order Diptera; family Drosophilidae; genus Drosophila; species Drosophila nikananu. The sequence goes on from VNJV01002256.1 coordinate 13,892, forward strand.
ATGACTTACCCGCCGTGCAGTTCGATGCAGTGGCTCAGCTGGATGGAGAGTCCGGGGACGTTCCTCTTAAGTGACGACCGATCGATTAGTTTAGTTATTTTTTATTTTGAAGCAGTTTTGATTGATATTTGCATCAACAACAACCTTTGTTAAGCTTTTAATACATCTAATTCGTATGACTAAAACTAAATGTTAAATGGTTAGTGTGCTTGACTTAATCGCGTTGGTTTTGCAGCACGCTTTCAATTGACTTTTTCTTTTACTATTTTATTATCTTAGGTTAATTATGTTTTTACATTTGTTCGAATGGTTTTCTTTTGCATGTTCCTTAATAATTTCTTTCGGTAAAATAACATTAGAAAATTGAGATACATGGTTTTCCTGTTCTAACCATTTTCAAAAAAAGACAATTTATCAAAGTTATAATAAGATCAGGATATCTTCACATTTAGACTTGAGTGAGTCTTGAGAATTTTTGTTTCTTTTAAAGTTGATATAAAGGCTGGAGTAACTGACTAAAGAGTGGTGTTTTTATATGGCAGTTTATTGGATTTATGGGCTCTTTGAAAACGAAAAATGTCTTGTGTTAAAATACGTATACAATAAGGTAGTAAAGCGAACACATTTGGCTCGTGAACAAAATGTAAGTAATACCTATAGTTAGCCCAAAACTGCATTAGCTTTTCATGATTTTTGCAAAAAAGGAATATATGTAGCATGCGGGATCCGCTCGCTCCTGGACGCTGGCTCCGCTCGCTCGCCTATTGTGTGCAACTCATTTTAAAATTTTCACACGACAAAAAACATTTTTATATATAAGAGAGAGATTTATTTACAATGCCATATTCCTAAATTTTGTTTTTTAGTAGTTTAAGCTCATTAAACAAAGCAAACTGATGGTTTTTATACTCTTGCATTGTATACTAAAAATTACTTGGATGCGCACTAATTGTCGGTTTCCTTTCCTCATTCTCAAAATCTTGCAGACAGTTAGAAAATTGTTATCTGGTATTTCTTTTTCGGCAAGGAACTGCAAAAGTAAGCAAGGGACTCCCGCTTAGTGGTTTTGCAGGAGTACAACAAGGCCAATCCCTTAGAATTACAAATATACACACCGTTGACACACATTCGTTTATAGCTCTGAGATTAATTTTTGATGCCAGTTTTGTTGTTGGGTTCTGACCTCGATATGGTGTGATTAACCATGCATTAAAGAGTACCCTTTCAAGCCGTCCACCCATCTGCTATAGACTTCAAACTTTCCCAACTTGCATCATAATTTATGAAGGTGGAAGATGGCCTTGGGTCTATGAACTATTGCTTCCATAAGAACGGACATAAAATTGAATATTTGTGCTTTTAAGGCTTAAGCTAAAGCAAATGACTCGAGATTTGGACTTGGCGGGGGTATAAAAACTTTGTCTTACCAAAGTTAACTTGCACTTGCTAGTACTTATTATTTCGCTCTTTGTGCCACATAAAAAAGGTATTTAGTCTTCGATTATAAAAATAACGATTATTACTTAAGACTGACGTCTGCGGTGCTAGGTTGAAGTTATGTTCGGTATAAGAATGGGTTTAGCGTCGTGTTCAGTGTTTCTCGTTTGTTAAAAATTGTTGCATTTCAATGTTCTTTTCTCTATACATTTTGTTAAAAATATATCACAGTTGCATTTTGAGTTAATTTTTCGTTCACTTTTCGTATGCCTCCTTTTGTTTGTAAAATGTATAGAAAATGTATAAAACTGTTTTGCACTTGTTTCTCAGTTTGGCTTTTGGGCAGAGAGAAGCCGACTTAAGAACAGCAAACAATTTGGCAACCTAATTAATATATGTAAGTCATTGTCCACGAAGACGGAATGCGTTCGCTATAGTTAGACACATAGCTACGGCTGTATATTGGCGATTGCAGGAGCGTATTGAGTAGATAAGGTATTTATAGTAGTAGTTAACTAACCGAAGCGTAGATGAGTAGTTTTAGTTTCCGGCTCGAGCTCCTCCTCCGATGATCGATTTTTAAAGTGCTGTGGGAACGACAGCAGGGGCCATTTGTCAGTGCCACTTGGATTTCTGATTGTAGATATCGGCGCGTAGGTTTTGAGCAAAGCATATGCCCAAGATCTACGAATTAAAAAAGGCAAGGTTTAACAAAGTATAGAACTTGCAGGTCGCTAGTACTGGTTGGTAGTAGTAAATTAGTTTAGGTTAGATCGGATTTCTCCGGAAGGGGTTATATCACAAAGACCCAGTTTTGATCGGTTCTAATTAGTTTTACGTGTTCTCTTACGGTTTGCGTGAGTGCACTGCAATGAAGTTCCTTTACCTGTTAGAAGATGCTGCTTTGAGCTGGGTCCTTGTGGGACGAGCTCTAAGAGAATTGGATTAATGCACCACCACCCCAACACCCACCTCAAAATATATTGAAAAAAATATAAAGTATTCCAAATAAAGACCTGGAAAAACATCACAACAATAACGGCAGTGGAAATAATAATTAAATTGTGTTCCATCCATTCTTCGCCAGCTTGGACGCATCCCTTTTCATAAATGATTCTGGACAGTTCCATGCCCTGGTAAAATATGCAAAATAATGGAAAAAAAAATTAAATTAAAAAACAAAAGGAATCAGTAGTCGAATTTCCGACCATAAAGTAACCGGGCCTGGCTTAACTTTATAGCTTTTGTTCTTTATCTCCTATAGTTATTGGGATTGAATTGAAGAACCGGATATATGCGGATTAATGTTTTAAATTTTAGATTTTTTTTCCTTATCTACTGACTTACGACGTGCGCTAAACCGTATTGCTCTATATAATTATTATTAGAAAAACCTAACTGAGGTCATTTTAATCTTAATTATGCTAGACAAAATAAATATTAAAAACAATAAACAAATGATGGAAGCAATGTAAACATCAAATACTCTTCGAAAAACTTGTTTAAATTTAAATTATTTCAAATCTAGCACCTGCAGAACGAGCAGGCTCACAGAGCAGACTGCTACACTAATAAGATGAGCCTCCAGCCAATCTTCGCCGGCGCGCAAGCATCCGCGTTCATGTATATTCCTATCCACAGGCTGCTTGCGTTTACAAAATTCGAATGAAATAAAGGAGCAGCGCTTTGGCTTAACTCTGAACCACTTACGTATCCCTCCTTACGCACATCGTAGCCGCACTGCTTGTTCTTGATCACCTCCTGGGGACGACGGCGACAGCAAGAGAAGGGCACCCCGCACGCTTCCCGGCTGCCAATGGCAATGGATGAGCAATTAAAATAGTTGTTACTGTCCCAATCCTTGGGTCCGTCGATACCACAGCACTGCAACCAGTCCTCCTGGATCCAGTCGATTAGGTTCTGCTGGTCTGCGTCCTCGCGGTAGTGCCTGATAAAGGCCTTCAGGCCCTCAGTGGCTTGATCCTTGATCTGCAGCACACAAATCAATAAGCTGTACGATATGAATGTGTTGAGATTGCGCTTACCCAGCCCTTGTCCTTGAGCACGAAAGCCAGGGCACAGAAGCCAATCTCGGCGATGAGCAGCACGCTCAGGAAGATTGCATACTGACGGGGTAAAGGAGGGCATTAGTCGAGTCCCGAAGACGCCAAAATCTTTAAAATACTCACCGCTGCCAGGAGACAAGTATTCTCTCGGAGAGCACCGACGCTGCCAAGGAAGCCCAGCAGGAAGGCGACGCCACCTAGCATTATTAGCACAAAGGCGGGATCTAGAGCAATGAAGTGAAGGCGCGTAATGTTGCGGAACATATCCTTCTCGCTCCAGGCCCATATGCCCACCGAGAGGACTACCAGGGCTGCCAGCCAAAGGATCACATTGCTGGCAAAAAGCAGGTACTTCAGACAACAGCTTATTTCGCTGGTCTCGCGTCGGTACTTGCGCACGGGCATCGCTTTCAAATTGCTACTTAAAAAATAACTTTGGCCGAAACAACAAAGCCAAGATTCTTTTCACTTATTTGCCAATTGGCATTAGAGATGTCGTTTGTATCGATATATCGGATAGTTTAGAGTTTCAGTTTTTGCGTCATGGAATTAATCGGATTTAATCGCAGCATACAGTCCGCACTCGAAGCAGTGAACCAAACTGCTCCAACCACGAATTTTACACTATAAAGTGGTACAGAAAAGACAAGTAGAACGGAATTGGAAATGGGAATGGTTATTGATGTAAATATTTTCCTAAAATTATGTTATTTCTTTGGTCGGAAGGAAAATGGAAATTGTTATTGATGTAAATATTTTCCTAATATAATGTTATTTCTTTGGTCGGAAGGAAAATGTTTATTTTTTATAACTTAAATTATTAATTAAAATATTTCTTTTGTCGTATACCGTTATTATGATAATCGACTCGTTTCAGCGCCGACGGTCAAGAAGTCGACGGTGTACAAACAAGGCCTGACAATCAATATTATTTGTTATGAATCAATGTCTGTCGATGCTATTCGATTTCTGTATTTATGCACTCGATAGGAAATCCAGAAGGCCAGGTCGCATCCGTTAAGACTATCGATAGGTGCCATCGATGTTTTTAACGAACGGCCAGGTCGCGGAAAAAACGCAGACATCGCAGAAAGAAATCAGAGGAATAAATAGAAATTAAAATAAATAAGCTAGTTCGGAAGTGTCGTGCTCTGTGGTTTTATGGATGCATCTCGATCATTAAACAAACGTGCGCGGCCCCATTTCCTATGACGACAGTGAGTTTTTACCCCGTGCTCATGTGCGTGCGAGGGTGTGAGTGTGTGCGTGCGTTTTGTGGGGAACTTCTGATGGCTGAAAATGTTTAATTAGCAGCGAAAGACGAACAAAAAGCACTTCTACACCTGGTCACAGGCAGGAGAACTGTGCCAGGAAGACTGGAAAAGTGCACATTGCAGCCTCTGCAATGGCCACCATGGCAAACAACCCCCCGCACTCGGTTGATGAAAATGTTTGTATGTGTGCTGCTGGCAGCGCAGTCGACGGCCAAAGAAAAGTCTAATAAAAGTGAAAATTCGCCTGAACAAACTACTAGATTTTCGCCCCCTCCAGGTGGGGAGTATCCGAAAGTGTGTCTAGAACGCAGATTACCCTGAGTAGTGAATCAACTCCTGGGCACAGATTGCATACGCCAGCAGAGCCGCGGCAGCGCTGTAAAGTGCGTTGCGTCGCTGCCGTGGTGGTCGCCATCATAGCAAAAAAGAATATTGTGATCTTTCCACCTGGAACGATAGATAATAATATTTTTGAATCCAGTGGGTGCTGCTAGACTTTCGAAAAGTACAGTGCCTGCATTTACTTTTGAACCAGCTCGCTCCCCTTTTCACTCTCTGCACCTCCCCCTCCGCTGTAAATGTGCAATATGGCAGTTCGAATGCGTAAAAATCACAGTACTTTGTTGTTTCTGTTGCTGTGCCAACGCGGTGCTCCTGCTGGCTCCCCGAGCTGCAACTAATTCTAGTGGGTGCTGTGCGTGTGTGCATTGTAAAAGTAACTAGATTTCAGTGCTAATTTTGCCAAAAAACATACATAAATATGTACATGCTCGGTGTTCGGTTGTGTGTGTTTGCGTTCGTGTACCTGCGTTCGTGTGCCGCCTGTGTAAGCTGCGTGCGAGTGTATTTGTGTGTGTGCCTGAAAATGGAAATTATATAAAAGAAGCTTTTGCGGCTTAGGCTCCGCTTTTCCGAACGATCAATAAACCGGAGAGCTAGCAAACAGTATGTGCCCGCTGTCAACTGTTGTAGCGATTCCGCAAAACGACAGTTGGCCAAGCCGAGCAGGAGTAACAGTCCATGAATCCCAATTGCAGTCCTCCGCTCCGCACAGCAGTCGTATGGGGGAACTCATTAACTCTAGCAGCGCACCGAACGCAGCATGCGACGACGGCTCTGACTACCCGCGTTGCCGAGGCCGTCGTCGATGTACTTTGCTCACTTGATACACAAAAACAGTGCTCACCGCTCATCTCTAGGAGAGAGCGGCGGGCTCTTCCTGATCAAGCATAGAAAAACTATACACACACACACTGCCTCACTCCCCACCCACTTTTACTCCCTTTCCGCCGCTGATTCTGTGTTTAGTGGTGACTGCCGAGTGCGCCCCACATCTCTGTGCAGCAGTGTGAGCGAGTGTGAGTTACAACAACCACCGAGGCAGCAAAGCTTCCTTTTGTCTGTCTAGCTGGCAAGCCTCTAAAAAACTCCATTGCAAACCTAAGCCGGAACTCGACGGTGACATGACAGTGATTTTCAAGATGGCTTCGTTTCCGTTTCTGGACACCATGCATACATTTTTCAAATTCTGTCATCTATAGCTTTCAATATTCTCCCAATTCTGGGTCGATTATTTTCACTTTCTCTGTGTGACGCGTTAGAGTCCTGCTGCCAATTGTTTTTAATAAAATTCATCCATTTATGTAAATGTACACACAGCTCATTCGCTCGATGTACTTAGTTCCGCGAAGAGCATATTGGGTTTGTAAGTTTATTGGTCGCCATGTTATACATACACACATGCGACGACATCCCTCCCCCAGTCCGGGGATGTGCTTGTCTTGCCCGTGCTCGTGCTCCACATTTGTATGCAACAAATTCCCAGTAACTGCTATTAGCTGTTGCACTCTCCCTAGGAGTGTAGAACGAGAAAATAGGTCCTTTTCTTCCATAAGATTCCTCGATCCTGGCAGGATTGGATAGGTTGCATTATATGTCTCTCTCTCTCCTAGACCCCTGGCAGCTCGGTTACTGTTTGTTTACCTGTGAGGGTTGAGTGCAGGCAACACTAATAAACCCATACAAACGCGCACTTACAGGTGTGCGGGGATTTAAATTTGATGTAGATACAGTGGGTCAACTTGTGAGCCAGGCAAGTGTTTAAGGCGAATTATTGTGCCTTTATTGTGTTTCAAACGAGCTGTAAAACAAGCCTGATACTAGTTACTATCAGCATTTTGTTTAGGCTGTTCTTTTATCATTTAAAAGGGTTTTCCAGAGCTCAAAAATTCCGATTACGGAATACCCGGCCGAGAAACCATTGTAACATTTTTGCCAGTATCGAAATGGTTAAAAATTCCTTTCTTTGAGTCAAAACTCAAATATTCTTAAAAATTATAATTTGTAATGCTTACAGTCAACATTTAGGCCTATAAAAAGAGTTTAGGCCCACTAACTTTGTTTTGTTCTACAAAAAGGGCTAGGGTATCAAACTGCCTCTGGGGGTTGTATATCTAACCCGTTTGTGCGTAAATCTCTTGATAATAATTTAATACAGATACACGGGAACAATCGAATCTCTTAGGTTCAGGATTAAGTTTTAAATAATTTTCTTAAAATGATTTTATTCAAGTTTGGAAATGTTTTTTTCTTTCTCTTGCCTATTATAATTCCTTTCCACATGAAATGTGTAATTGCAAAGGGATGGCTTTCCAGAGTTACCATATCATCAAGTATAAAATGGACAGGACAGAACGGCTTTCAACCCTAACAATAACAACAAAAGCCAACTGACCGAAACGCGTTGAACATTATTCTGTTGTGAACTCCCAACTAACCAGTAACATTTCTCTCTCGCTTTTCAGAAACGGGCGCAGTAATTCGAATCTGAACCTACATTAAAGCCATGTCCGCCAAAACCGAGGCGGACAATACGACAGCCGCCCATTCAGGCGGCATCGGCGGAGGCACCAACAGCAGCGGCTCATCCTCCACCGGCGGCACAGCGTCCGCCAACGGAACAGTGACTCCAGCGCGTCGCCTTCGCACTCGCAACTCGACCGGCCACGGAGCAGCCAGCGGTGGAGAGTCCGCCAAGAAATCGAATGTCAGCGATGAAATCTCCTCCACTCTTGTTACCCCGGCCGGTGCCCATATCACGCCCGCTGCAGCCGGCCCGACGACGGTGGTTGAGCGGCCCATGCCCAGTGTACCAATGAACCATGCCAGCAGCAGCGTGTCGGCCAGCAAGAAGTATCACAACAGCTGCCCTCATCCAACTCCCACGCCCCCGTCCGGACACAAGAAGACGGTGCATACGCAGCCACACAGCAGCAACAAGTTTGACCAGGGCAAAAACGAAGAGTTTCACTTCGACACTCCGCCAGAATGCCCCGTTTTTCGTCCCACTACCGAGGAGTTCAAGAATCCACTGGCCTACATCAGCAAGATCCGATCGATAGCTGAGAAGTGTGGCATCGCTAAGATACAGCCGCCGGCCTCCTGGTCGCCACCGTTCGCCGTTGATGTGGACAAGTTGCGCTTTACACCGCGCGTCCAACGGCTCAACGAACTAGAGGCCAAGACGCGCGTCAAGCTTAACTTCCTAGACCAGATCGCCAAATTCTGGGAACTGCAGGGCTCCTCTCTCAAAATTCCCATGGTGGAGCGCAAGGCTCTGGACCTGTACACACTGCACCGTATCGTGCAGGAAGAGGGGGGCATGGAGCAGACCACAAAGGACCGCAAGTGGGCCAAGGTGGCCAATCGGATGCAATACCCTTCCAGCAAGAGCGTGGGCGCTACATTGAAGGCGCACTATGAGCGCATTCTACACCCCTTTGAGGTGTACACTTCCGGCAAAGTATTGGGACCCACGCCAACCGCAGCTTCTGGTTCTGCAGGTGGTACGCCGGTGAAGCTGGAGGACGGCGGTGGCGGAACCGACTACAAGGTACATGAGATACCAACACGGCAGCAGATTGCGCCGCCAAATGAGAGCAACACTCGTCGCTCCAAGCGCTTTGGCAACTCCAGCGCCAGCTGTGGCCTAGGTGGTACTACGACGCCCAAACCCGCCGCCACGGGGGTTTTTGTCAAGACAGAGACCAAGGAAGAGTTTAAACGAGATCTGCTTAGCAGCTTCAATGCATCAATAAATAGCGGTGGCAGCAGCACGCCATCAGCTGCAGGCAGTGGCAATGCTAACACTCGTGGAGCCAACCATAAGAAGGGACTCGGCGAGCCGTCGGCTCTAATTGTCGATCCTTTAATGAAGTACATTTGCCACATTTGCAATCGCGGCGACGTCGAGGAATCCATGCTGCTTTGTGATGGCTGCGACGACAGCTATCACACCTTCTGTCTGCTTCCACCCCTGACCAGTATACCAAAAGGTGAGTAATGCGTATTTACTTTTATGATCTCCAATTATCTGGTTAGCCAAACTATTTACAACTTGTAAACTTATATGAGTTTTTGCTTGATATTAATATAGATAATAACATTTGTGTTAAAAGGGAAGCGCAACTCTGCTTCCGATTGGATCCTAACATTTGGCACAATAAACAATAAACAAACAAAAACTACATATATACATAAAAATAGATATTAACAAAGTACCATCTAAGGCATATAATTACATTTGTTTTCTTAAGGATTAATGTAATCCAGCTTTATAATGTTTCCTGGCAGTAATAAAATTTTTTCTTACTTGATCTTTTCCACAGGCGAATGGCTCTGCCCGCGATGTGTTGTCGAGGAAGTCAGCAAGCCACAGGAAGCATTTGGTTTCGAACAGGCAGAACGGGAATACACACTGCAGCAGTTTGGACAGATGGCTGATCAATTCAAGCAGGAGTACTTCCGCAAGCCGGTGCACCTTGTGCCCACCGAAATGGTGGAGCGCGAATTCTGGCGCATTGTGTCCTCAATCGACGAAGATGTGACCGTTGAGTACGGCGCCGACTTACATACAATGGATCACGGCTCCGGCTTTCCCACCAAGAGCTCTCTGTATCTGCTGCCGGGAGATCAGGAATACGCCGAGTCCAGCTGGAATCTGAACAACCTGCCACTGCTGGAGGATTCCATTCTCGGACACATTAATGCCGACATTAGCGGCATGAACGCGCCGTGGATGTACGTGGGTATGTGCTTTGCTGCCTTCTGCTGGCACAATGAGGACCACTGGAGCTACTCGATCAACTACCTTCACTGGGGAGAGCCGAAGACATGGTACGGTGTCCCGGGGTCCTGTGCCGAGCAATTTGAGGAGACCATGAAGCAGGCAGCTCCCGAGCTCTTCTCCTCTCAGCCCGACTTGCTGCATCAACTGGTGACGATAATGAACCCCAACATCTTAATGAATAACCGGGTACCAGTATACCGAACCGATCAGCACGCCGGCGAATTCGTGATCACGTTCCCTCGCGCCTACCATGCTGGCTTCAACCAGGGCTACAATTTTGCCGAGGCGGTCAACTTTGCGCCCGCCGATTGGCTGAAGATGGGACGTGAGTGCGTCAATCACTACTCCATGCTACGTCGCTTCTGCGTCTTCTCGCACGACGAGCTCGTTTGCAAGATGGCCTTGGAGCCGGCCAAGCTGACCTTCGGCATTGCCACGGCCTGCTACATAGACATGGCCGAAATGGTTGATACGGAAAAGAAGCTGCGAAAATCGCTCCTCGAGTGGGGCGTAACACGCGCCGAGCGTCGGGCATTCGAACTGGTTAACGATGACGAACGTCACTGCCAGGAATGCAATACCACTTGCTTCCTTTCAGCTGTGGCCTGCGAGTGCAACGAGAAGCTGATTGTTTGCCTGCGCCACTACACGGTGCTGTGTGGGTGTGCTCCAGAGAAGCACACATTGATCTATCGCTACACCCTGGACGAGATGCCGTTGATGCTGCAAAAGTTGAAGGTGAAGGCGCACAGCTTTGAACGTTGGCTATCCCGTTGCCGGGACATCGTAGATGCCCAAACACCCACTTCGGTGACACTACAGGAGCTACAGGAGTTGTGCAAGGAGGCCGAGACTAAGAAATTCCCATCGTCGCTGCTTATCGACCGTCTCAATGCAGCGGCTATCGAGGCCGAGAAATGTGTCACAGTCATCCAACAGTTGGGAATTAATAAGGTGGGTCGACATTTGTATCTCTCTAAAATGCAATAATTCTTTGGTTTTATTTGTCTTCGAATATGACAGATAATATCAATTTATTGTTAGTTGATATTTTTTGATATTCTAAATTTAACAGCGATATTATTTATAATATATTTTTCGATATAGCATTTGGCTTAATAGTTTTTTCGATATACAGTTGATATTTTTCAGAAATATCGATATTTTAATCAAAATTGTATATTCCATATGAAACTACAATATTTTTATATGGTATCCTGCGCTATATTTTTGTTTATCATATTTGACTTTTTCTCGCGATATATACACAACCTATAACTGATAATTTAAACCCAACCATAATCCAATTATTTTCCAGGTTCGAACCCGCTCAGATCACAACCAGGAAGCGGCTCAGTATAAGCTGACCATGGAGGAGTTGGAGCTATTCGTCCAGGAAATCGATAATCTCTGCTGCATCATAGACGAGGGGGCATCGGTGCGTGAACTCCTTGTGCTCGGCAAACAGTTTGTGGATCGGGCAGACGGCCAGCTGCAACTGTCGTTGGAAGTACTGGAGGAGAGTGAGCTGGAGACGCTGATCAGCGAGGGCAGCTCACTGCGCATTGAGCTGCAGCAGCTCGATTTGCTGCAGAAGCGACTCAAGCAGTGCAAGTGGTACAAGCGCTCGCAGGGATTGCGGGAAACGAGCTCAAAGCTTACGTATCAGGACGTGAAGAACCTTCTGCACATGGCAGCCGCGGATCTGGATCCAACAGATCCTTATGTGGACAGGGAAATGCGCAAGCTTCAGCAGATAGGAGCGGACATCGAGTCTTGGGAGTCGCAGGCGGCCAAGTATTTCCGGCGGCTGACCCAACAGCACGAGTTGACCGAAATCGAGCAGTTCCTCAAGTCGGCCGGCGATATTAACGGTCAAGTGCCGTCGCATGGCCTGCTAAAGGATGCGCTGCGCAAGGCGCGCGAATGGCTTCGGGCCGTGGAGCAGCTGCAGCAGAACAACCACGTCACCTATTGCCACACGCTCGAGGCTATGATTGAACGCGGCCTGAACATACCCATTAAGCTGGAGGAGCTCAGTCGGATGCAGGGTCACCTCAGTAGTGCCCACCAGTGGAAGGACAATACGGCGTGTGCCTTCCTCAAGAAGGGCACATTTTACACGCTCTTGGAGGTGCTGATGCCTCGTGCGGATGCCATTAATATTGACTCGGATCTCAAACCTCGATTTCAGGTAAATTAACAAACACTTAAAGCCGCATCTCGCTAACACTAGCACAAATGTTGCCTACATTTTTAAATTATAAATATGTATGCTCTTTTCTTAACGCCTTTTCGCTTATTTTTCTCGCAGGACGACTTTTTAAAAGAAAAAAATCCGGCGGAGATTGTGGCCAGCTTCAAGAATGCCGAGGAGCAGGAGCTCCTGGACATGCGCGACCTCCGGCGCCAGAACATGGCCAAGAACCCATTGCGCGACATGTTCTGCCTGTGCAAGTCAGAGTTCCGAGGCCTGATGTACAATTGTCAGCTGTGTCGCGACTGGTTTCACGAGGATTGCGTCCCAGTGCCATCGGCGACGAATCAAAATGGCATTCAAAACGGTGGAAGCGGCGGCACAGGAGCAGGATCAAATCGACCGAAATGGCTTTGCCCGAGCTGTGTGCGCTCGAAGCGTCCCCGCCTAGAGACCATCCTGCCGTTGCTCGTCCAGTTGCAGCAACTACCCATCCGTCTGCCCGAAGACGAGGCCTTGAGGTGTCTGGCGGAGCGTGCAATGAACTGGCAGGATCGGGCCCGAAAGGCGCTGAGTAGTCCCGATGTGAGCGCCGCCCAGGAGGCGATACTCGCCCAGCAACAGCAGCAAAAGCGACGATCCGAGGGCGTGGCTGGTGTGGGAAATATTAACAGTCCGCGAAAGCCGCGTCGCCGCACCAGTCTGTCGAAGGATGCAGGCGGATCCACTGAGTCCGATGATGCCGACGATGATGACGACGATGACGATTGTCGCCTGCGTATCGTTGAGGATGGGTTTAGCAACGACGAAGATGAGCACCGTACCGCTGCCACAACCGTGAGCGCCGCGGTGACTAACCCGACGACAAATTCCGATCTCCTAAAGCTGCTGTCCGACAGCGAAATTGAGAATCTGCTCGATCTAATGATGGAAGGTGACCTGCTAGAGGTCTCCTTGGACGAAACCTACGAGCTGTGGCGCATCCTGGAGACGATGCCGCCCAACCTGCTAGAGGCGGATGCCATTGAGCGAGTTGCCATTCATTTGCAGCGTCAACGGCAACAGCCGCAGTCGACTAATCCGCTGACCGCTACCTCAGGTGCGGAGGACTCCAATGATAGCCTTCTTGTGCAAAACAGTAGTCCCAACAGCAATAGCAACAGTGGCGGAGCTACAGCCTCGGCCAACAATAACAATAACAACGGTCGCAACAAAAACAAGCGTCGCTCCAACGATGCCAGCGGTAACTCGGCTGTGCCGCGAAAGAAGCAGAACACGCCCAAGCAGACACCAGGCAAAAAGGGAGCGGGTGCGAGTGCAACCGCGGGACGCAAGAGTGACGCCTCGAAGGCATCGCCAGCTGCGTCTGCTTCGGGAGCCGATGCGGATGCGGAGAACAAGCAGGCCAATGGCGGCAACACCAACTCGAATGCAGGACCTGCTGGGGGTGGCACCACCACTACTCCAACTGCTCCTGGGTCGGCGCACAAGAAACGCAAGCGCATCTCAACAACAACCGCCGCCAACAACAACAACAACAACAACTCCAACACTAACAACAACGGCAGCAATGCCAACAGTAATCCAGCCCAGGCAACAGGAACCGCCGGCAGCGGCAATAGCACAACCGGCGGTGGCCAGAAGAAGCACGCCCAGCGATCGCAGCAGGCCGCCCAAGAGGACGACGAGGAGGAGTGTCGGGCAGAGAATTGCCACAAGCCCACCGGGCGGGAAGTGGACTGGGTGCAGTGCGATGGCGGGTGCAACGAGTGGTTCCATATGTACTGCGTGGGGCTTATACGCAGCCAAATCAAAGCGGATGACGACTACATCTGCATTCGATGCACCAAGACGGTGGCGGCACTTGGCTCCACGACGACGCCGACGACGACACCGGGAAAGCAGAGGGCAGCGGCGCAATCGGCGCGGTAAAGATGAGCATCGATAGATTTTAGATTTTTTGCAGTAACAGCCGATTTGTGTTTTACGCAATGATTTTTACAACTAAAGAAAAAAAAGGGAAAACAAAAAAAAAATTGCAGACAAAACGATGAAAGTTTAGTAAAAGTCACTTGAAAGTTTTTGTAGTACATATATTTACCATTATCTAGCTATATATATTTACGCAGCCGAAAACGTAAAACACACACACTCTTCAAAACTAAAACACAACAAAAAGAAAGGAAAATACAAAGAGCCGAACGAGAAAAGGTAATAAGAATTTTTGCATAGTAAAAAAGCATAGTTTAAGTGAGTAACTGGAGAAAAAAGCAGAAACGTAAAGAACAACATATAAATATTTGTTTTTTGTACAATTTCAGCCACATTTTACGTTCGTTAAACGTTTTTATTATTATTATTATTATTTAAACTTACCATTTACCTGCTACTCTTAGTTTTTGTTAATTTAATTCCCTTTTTGTGTTCGGCTTGAGTTTCATACAATGCGCGCGCAACAATGAGTTTTTCCATTATATTTAAATTTCTTGAAACTCTTGTTTTTTACTTTTGTACATTTTTTGTTTTCTTGAACAAATTGACCAATTCTTCCAGTAATTTACGCGTTGCGCTTTGTACACACACACATTTCTTTGTATGTCCTAATGTTTATTTGAAAACAAATGATTTCAAAGTGTAGCATAAACCCCAACATAAAAAGAAAATCCAAGGAAAAAACCCTGTTAATAAAACACGATCATACATACATATAAAAGCTAAGTTTACATTTAAAAATACAATGAAAATGTATAATTTTTAATTTATAATTAGTAAGCTGACTAGAACCCTAACTTGGAAGTAATAAATAAAATTAAAAAACACAAAAAAAAATCGCAAAACATCTTGGTAAAATATTAACGTACAACAAAAACCAGCAAGGCTTAAAGTTATGACAACAGAAGAACGAAAAAACACTTTGTAAAATCGTTTTTTAATGTGTATAATAACAAAACAAGTGACAAACCCAAGATAATTGATAACAGACAAAAAAAAAACGACAAAAACAGAGCCCTAAACATATGTATTAGGGTTAAAATATTAATTTCTTTAAGTCCATAATTTACGATGATTTCAATGAACAGTCCCAAGAAAATACAAAGGTAAAAAAGAAACATTAACCTTCACGACACACCTTCCCCACAAAATATGTAATTCTACAATATAAATAAATTATATATAAATAGCATTAAAAAAAACGATGGGTTTTATTTGAACAGCTAAATTCGGGCAGTAGAATTCATCGAATCGCCACCTTCAGGAATATTTATGACTAGTAATTTTTACGGGAAACACCAAACACCCCAGCTTGAAGTCATTACTCATTTGTATCTCCTTGCCGGCACAGGTGTGTGCAGATTAACACCTGGCCATAAAAATGTTTCAAACTGATAACAGAGAAGTCATTCAGGCAATTGCCTTAAATGGGAAATGGAATAGATAGTCGGGTTGTTTACTAATTGGTCTGAGAATCCACAATTATTAGTATAAGGGATATATGTGTATTGAGAGGGAAAAACCGATATGATATATGGTTAATTATATTAAATGAATGAAGTCCTTACGATGCACCATTAAGAATGTTTCTAAGAAAATGTGTTAGAAGTTAAATCAAGCTTAATCGACAATGTTGAGCTATTATAAAAGTTTTTGCCACAGAAATCGATAGGGTTAACCGTTTCATCATTATTTTTTCAAGGTCCAATAGTTATCTTGCAATAGCAGTTATATAACCGCATTTCTGTGCCATTTGATAGGGGCTTATCGAAATTATTATTATTATTATCAGTTGTTTATAGACTGCGTTTACATCCCACATTTCCACATGACGTGCGGCACGCAACCAATTGCCATAGTCGAATCAGTTCACGTGCTTTTGAGAGATGAATCACCTGTCGGGGAGACTTATTGCAATATTTTTTAAGTTTAAATGTTTTATTCCTGGCAGCAGATGTAGTGTCCAAAATAAGGAGCTGCCTGATTGCATTCCAGAGATACAAAAAATGAAACAAAACGTTTAGAGCAGTGACTTTACATTTATGTTCTTGAAAGCAATATAAATATATGCATCGAAAAATCTAGTTCAATAGTACAATAGGACAAGTAGTTTACACACTAGATTTAATAGGCTTTTCAACTTATGAGGTAACAATTAATTAAAGCGCTCGAAAATGTTCCCTTAGTCAGGCGACCGAGCCAAACTAAGCTCACAGTCTAGCATTAATACCAGATAATATATATATATACACGTAATTGGTCAAATCAAACGTTGCGAGTGTCTGAGTGCCTTCATTATCTAATCGTCTTCTTTGGAGATTATCAGGTGTCCACTTTGATTCCGATCCTCCTCGCGTGGTAAATGTGTCTACAATATACATGTATAAAGAGTCGCTTTATGTCAAACGCTGAGATTGCATTCGTGCCAGGAAACCTTGAAATATCATCATCGTCCAATCGCCTAGGAGGCCAAGCCGCGCTGGCGGCGCTTTACGCGGGCATATGGGCCCACGGCTGGGTCCATGATAAAGTCGTACAAAACACGAGTCCAGCTGGTGTGCTGGGGCATTGTTTCGTAGAACTCCTTGGCAATGCGCTTCACCTCCGGCAGACGGGATCCGGGAACCGCAGGGAAGTCGTGATGCTCGTTGTGGTATCCCACATTGAACGTGATCCAGTTCAACGGGCCGTAATAGGAATACGTCTCGAAGCCCTTGGCGAACATGTAGTGCTCCGAGATGAAATGTCCGGCAACTGGATGAAGACCCATAGCCAGAATGCTGCCAATCAGCAAGTAGGCCAATGGCTTCCAGCCCAAAAAGTAAACGATCAACGCGTTAAAAGTTAACTGCACGATGGTGTTGATGATTTCTAGGCGCGTAGGTGGCTTTGGATTTATAACCAATGGACGGAAAATGTAAAAGAAAGGCTGCAGGCACACCCACAGGAACTTTCCGAATGTCGTGTCGAACAGGCGCGCCTCCAGCAGTGTGGGTATGTCCGTATCTATAGCCTCGTCACCTTGGTAACTGCAATAGAAAGAGAAATATCAGAAATAGCGACCTGGTAATTCGTTATAAAATGCAAAAATTAATTGATTTTTATACTTTAAATCTAGTGTCTATATTAGCAGATTAAAACCGATCCTTTTTAAAGCACGTTGAAATGTAGAAAAGTTACAATAAAAAAAACCTAAATGCTTTTCCAAAATTTTGAAAACATCTATTCAGCGATTACTGCAACAGTCAACCGTTATTTATAAGCTCTGATAAATTCAGAACTTCCCCTTAACCAAATCCCTTAAATAACATAAAACAATGGCATTGCAAAAGGTATAC
Organism: Drosophila nikananu; assembly: GCA_008042635.1. NCBI lineage: Eukaryota > Metazoa > Arthropoda > Insecta > Diptera > Drosophilidae > Drosophila > Drosophila nikananu. Next base: position 31,324 of record VNJV01002256.1, read on the forward strand.
GAACAGGGATTATAACCCAATCTTGGACCTGCTTACTTTTTACACATACGAACTGTTGTTGAGCGACATTCAACGATCCACAACGATCGCACCTGGGCGATTAGATAAGCGCTTATCTAGAGTAAACTTTGGGTGAATGAGGGTGACTGTAAACATAAACATCGTTTTGCTGAGAAATGTAGATATTGTTTTGATTTTGTTTTTCCGGCCTTATTCGATTGGGGACTTTTGCGAAAAGAGTTGCGGTGGGACCTTCGATATCAAAGTGACTCAACTCAACCGGGTCGCCTCTTGAGTGAGCTACGTGACCAATTGAAGAAAGCTGAGAAGTTCGACATAGACATAAGAGTATGTGCCATAAATTCTAGCAGGAATAATCTTATCGGCCCAATTCAGACGCACTCGATGGCTGACACCAAGTATAACCATTCCACAGATGGAGGGCGGAGTGGAGGGAAATGGAAAATTGACTCACTAGCTTATCAAGGTGCGGACGGAGCGGGGTAGTGTTGGGCAACGCGCACCACACGCGGTAAAATGGGTAAATTGGACGATAAAGGGGATGGGCAGGGCAGGGCAGCTGGCGGAAGGGGCTATTTTCACAGTTTACTGAGCGGCTGACTACGCCCCAACAATAACAAATGCTCATGTGTGCGAGCCAGTTTCACGAAAACGTCATGGAATCGTATGGATTCCCATCGTCCAATGGCACGTACCGGTGATGTTCCAGGTGGTACTTCTTGAAGGAAATACTCATGGGCAGGCCGATGGGCAGGTTGCATATAAATCCCAGGATACGGTTGTGCATCGGGCGGCTGTGGCCAAACGCCAGGTTGTGGGAGATCTCGTGCACAGCCAGCATCAGCGAGTGGTTGATGATTCCGCCGAAGCAGTAGGCGGCCACCAACAGCCACGTCCACGACAGGTCCTTCACGACGAACAGCGCCAGGATCTGGGTGAGCACCATTGCGCCGGCAACCCATTTGAAGTTGGGGTCGTGCCCGAAGAGCTTCTTAATTTGCGGGTATTTCTCCAGGATGATCTTGCGCCGCGAGGCGTGCGGCTCCTCCGTGTACACCCACTCGAAGTCATTGCGCGACACTTTTTGACCCATCGCGGATGTAAGGCTTGGATTCTACTGTTTACGGAAGAGGTTTAAGGTCGGTCGATGTCAGCGCGAACCGGCGAGGGGCTGTCACCTAGCAGGGCTGCAATAACATCGATACTACTATCGATGCTTTTTAAACCGCTCGATGTATCGATTTTGGTTAGTCACATCGCAACTAGAGCTGGAATTAATTAGATTTTTCTTAAAAAAAATGTCAGCCCTTTATATACAAAAAATATTTTAAATTCTATTTGTGCCCAAGTAATAATAATAATAATAATAATAATAATGTAATCGAAAATATAATATTAAGTATGTGCTCTTTTTATATTTATAATAGTATTAAATATAATAAATCAAACAATTTAATTCACGAATTTATGTAAACTTCGCTTTCCACAAAGTTGTAGTACTTTTTCGATTCTGAAATTTTTAATTTTTTTTTTTAATGTATCGCATTATTGGAAACATAGATTATTTGATTATTGAATCGATTTTATTTCCAGCTCTATTAACACCTATTCAAACTACTAATCAAGGAATATGTATAGGGATTAAAAAAATAAATAAAATCAAAAATCTTGATCAAGATTTTGTGTTACCTTAAATTTGTATTTTCATTTAGAAAATGTTTCACAGAAACTTTTTTATAATTTAAAAAGTTGATTATGATATAATATTATTATTATTAAGATAATTATAATAAATCATTCGCAAATACACATTTACATATTCATTTTCCTAACCCTCTGTATAGTGATATTCTCAGAACCTTTAAGAAACGAAAATAACTGAAAAGGCAAAAAGCTCCCTCCCATTTCCTAAAGAATTTTTTAAGGTTTCCAGGATTTAACAATTGGTACAACTGTACTATTTGTTTTTATCATAAGGGGATAAATAGAACCGATCCCCTTGAAATCAGATGGATCTTTATTCATAACGCGAAGCGCGACGTAAAATATGGCTTCATCCACTTTGGGCTTTATCGCTTCCAACCGCTTCTACCTATGTAGGTCGATTTCCATTTTGGTTTTACTAGATATACTTTCAGTCTTGCTTGTACCTAAAATTTGCTTACCATCTTTACCAAAAGTCCATTGACACTTTAATTGGTCCAGCATAGCCTTGGTTTTATCTACGATGCCACCGCCAAGTTTCCAGATGACCAAAATAACCTGCACATCCTTATAAGAGACTCACCAAACGATTTCCGTAATCATTCAATGACTTCCAAAGAACCATCCAGCTTCCAGATTAATAAGAGCTATTTATGAAGCTGACAGCACCCGGTGCGGCAGCATTCAGTACCATCAGAATCACTTCATCTCTAAAGATCCGCCCTGTTACCCAGCCTTTAAATGAGCTCAAAAGCCCAATCATCTCCATCGTCCCTAAATTAGGAAAATTTCTGTGTACATATTTTAAACTTTGCTGGCAAAAGCCCAGATCGCTCAGCCACACCTCCGCCGATATGACCTACAGAATACAGACTAAACCAGCTGACTCATTGATCTACGTATATGTTTTGGCGATGTGGGCGTGTTTAGTAGTTTTTTTTCTGTTTCTTAGGCTTGGTATATTTAAACATAGTGTGTTCATATGTATTTTTGTATTGTTTTTAATATATTTTTTATCAATAGTTCTAGAAAAAGCGCTAAAACAAAGGTGTGGCAAAAAGATGTTGTGGCTTTTGCGTTTAGTTGTTAGCCCGTTTTAGCGAGTGGTGCCTTGAATCTTTCTTCTTTAAATATTCTCTTTTTAGATAGATGCAAATTGTTTTTGTATATATTTGTATATATTTGTTGTTGCTGGTTGACGACGCAGTTTTAAAATTGATGTTACACAAGGAAGGACTAAATGGTTACATGGTCTTCTGTGCGGGCCTTCGGCGAGATGTTTGTTGCCCCAGATTCCGCAAGATGTTGATGCCATGATGGTTGATGGAGTTGCCGCTGCTGCTCAGTTGTTAATGCCAGCGATGTGTGTGTTTAGTCCTTGATCGTTGATTGGTTTGCTGCTCTGCTCTGCTGCCTTTTTGAATGGTGGTTGAATAATAAATATTTAACTTTATTAAATTTTTGCGCTCGGTTGTTATCGATCTTCCGCAGTTTATGCTTGGTTTGCTGTTTTGTTGCTCACTCACTTTTTTATTTAGAATTTTATTTCTTAGTTGTTTTTGCGGCTCAACAGAAAAAGATCTAAATCAAATCGGCAATATTAGCAGGCATTTCCTCAATGGTTGTGTGATAGAACTGTTCAATATCCTTAAGGATTCGTCGATCATCGTCTGTAATGAAATTGATCGCAACACCCTTGCGACCGAAACGACCACCGCGACCAATTCTGAAAAAAGAGAGGTGCACTTTTGTTAGGCACTGGTTGGTCCCAAGATATTAATAGTTCAGCGTACCTATGAATGTAGTTTTCACGGTTCGAGGGCAAGTCATAGTTAATGACCAGCGACACCTGCTGCACATCAATACCGCGCGCCAGTAAATCAGTGGTAATCAGGACACGAGATGAGCCTGAACGGAATTGTTTCATGATGACTTCGCGATCACGCTGCTCCATGTCTCCGTGCATGGCCGAGACGGTGAAGTTGTGGTTCGACATCTCTTGGGTCAGCTGGTCCACCTGAAAAATAAATTTGCACCTTACAAATCTGCATACTTGCATAGAATTCATCAAACGGCAGTTAAAGAAACCCTGAACAGAAATACAGGGGATGACCAGAAAAAGAGTGCTACTAACCTTGCGACGGGTGTTGCAGAAGATAACCGACTGGGTAATGGACAGGGTATCGTACAGATCGCACAATGTGCCCAACTTCCAGTTCTCCTGCTTCACATTAACGTAGAACTGCTTGATACCCTCAAGGGTCAGCTCCTCCTTCTTCACCAGGATGCTAACTGGCTCGCGCATGAAGCAACGGCTCACCTCGAGCACGTCCGGTGGCATGGTGGCGGACAACAGAATAACCTGCACATCTGGTGGCAGCATCTTGAACACATCCTGGATCTGATCCTTGAAGCCACGGGACAACATCTCGTCAGCCTCGTCCAGGACAAAGAGCTTGATGTACTGAGTGCGCAGCACCTTGCGATTGATCATGTCGTAGACGCGGCCGGGAGTGCCCACAACGACGTGGCATCCGGACTCCAGAATGCGGGCATCCTCGCGCACATTGGTGCCGCCGATACAGGCGTGCGAGTGCACCTTCATGTACTCACCGAGCGCCATTACCACGCGCTGGATCTGCGTGGCCAGCTCGCGAGTGGGGGCCAGGATCAGGGCCTGGCACTCGCGAATGGACGTATCGATCTGCTGAAGGATGGCGATCGAGAAGGTGGCAGTCTTGCCAGTTCCTGTGATGTGATGACAAAGATTAGGAAATTGTTTAGCAACATAATTATGAAGGCATAATTCAACATAAATATATATAGTATATATCAATACATATTGCTGTCCCAAGATCGCAATCATGAGAACATAAACAGAAGTTTCTCGGAATTTGCAGGTGCTGCAGGTAGACAACAAGGGTAGGCCTTTTTCTCTCTACTCTTCTTCATATTCCCTTTGTCCCTTCCCAAAATCGGTCAAAATGTATTAGTGCGAAATGGAATCAGTGTTTGTAGGTAGATGGTTGGGTGGAGAATTGGCACGAAATCGGCCTAAACAGCTAGGTAGAAAGTCTGACCATCATTACTTTCTTTCCAGGAACTTTCTTCTTCTGTCCAGGCGGCCGTAAAACGCGCCACAAAACGCAGCTGGCTAGCGAAAAGTGGCGCGCAAGCGTAAGACGCCAAGAGAGACTGAGAGAGAGTAAGATTGGTAGAAAGAAAAAAGCAAAGAGAGCGCAAAACACAGCTCAGAGATAGAAATTTCAGACGCAGAGCGCTGAGTCAGCAACTTCACTTTTTGTTTTTTAAGCAAATTTGAGATACCCAATTATTGTTCATTCTCGAAAGATTTGCAGTGGGGCGGGGAATGAGGGAGGGCGGATTTGAGAGTACACTCACCCGACTGCGCCTGGGCAATGACGTCGCGACCCTTCACGCAAGGAATGATAGCGCGCTGCTGGATGGCCGAGGGCTTCTCGAAACCATAACCATAGATGCCGCGCAGCAGCTCCTCGCGCAAGTTCATGTCATCGAAGTTGTCGTACACCTCATGCCAGGTGGACTCGATGACACCCTCGGGGTCCATGCCGGCGGGACCATCCTGAGCTATTTCACTTCGATCATCCCTGCGAAACGAGACATAGAAAATTGGTTAGTGTGTAGACTCCAGAAGCGGAGGGGGGAGTGCTGGAAATTTTCCAGCCGCAATTTCTAGGTTATGTTGAAGCGCATCGAATCGCGCTTGGCAACCGTCGGTCGCGAAACAGGAGCTGCACTCACATTATCAACGATAAAAAATTGACTAGATTGGTTTATATCCGGAATTTCGACGACTTAAACACCGTTCACTCAAACAATTTCTGTTCCTGCTGTCGGCTTAGACAAATGAGTAATGGAGAATTTGAGAATTCCCTGCTCTGTTTTCTTCCCAGTCGGTAAAGTGACGATTCTGTTTTTGCTTTTCAGTAACGTTTGTGCTTCTGTTTTCGAGTACAAAATACGAAATGAGACTGCGAGCTGCGACGACCGCTAGGCGGCCTTTTGAGCGGCGAGCGACCGCCCCTGAGCGGGTGTGCGAGCGAGACGACCCTAGCGTCGCGTTTGTCAATGTCAGTGGTTGCTGCCGCTGCGAGAGCAGTCGAGCGATATGGGCTAGGCACGTAACTGCGGAGCCAGTGTTGCTCAACGGCCGGAGGTCGCAAAATGGCAGTAGCCGGTTGAAAATGGCAGTAGGAGCGGACACAAAGCCGACTGGCGTATTTTAAGGTGCGTGTGCCGCAAGCGAGAGCGAGGTGGAGGGGAGGGGCGGCAGCCAAAGATGTAGCAATTTACTAAAGATAGAATCGGCCACGGCATTGAAGTGTCCGGTGCGTTGTCCAGTCATGAGTCGAGCGGATGAGTCAAGTGGCAAATGGCCGCCGAGCAAACGCCTTCGTCATCGGTCAGCAGCAATAAATTCGCTTAATTCTCAGCATTGCATTCAGGTATTCCATACGAAGTACGAAATCCACCCAGCAGAACGCCTATGGAACAACCACCACGCTCTCCCTCGCTCTCTCTCGCTCGCCAGCTCTCACTTCCCGTCTCGGTCTGTCATTCGCGGACAGCCGTCGTGTAATTTTTTCCTTTGTGTTTCACATATTTCCGACCGACCGAATTTTCAAATCGAATTTTCTCTATCGTCGCACACCGAAATTCGCCTGAAACCGATCGCCGCCGACGCACCGCGGGTTCGCCCAGCCGCCTTTCACACCTCCAACGCTTATTTAATGGTTATACTAACATTTTCTGAAAATTTTTTGGCACTTTTTATACACGTGCTGCTACTGATTTGTTAACCAAAAGCAAAAGAGTTGGTGACGCTGGAAACATCGATGTTTTCGACATCGAGTAAAACTTGGCGATGTTTTCCGATGTTTTTCGACGATATTCGATGTTGCTTATCAATTCACTCCCAAAATTCTGCTACTGTTTTCGCCGAAACTCACTGTTAATTTAACTCTGTTACGGTTTTATTCCACCGACAAGATTCTGTTACGATTTTATTTCACCAACAAAATTCTGTTAATCCACAGCGCTGTTAACCCATAACAGCAAGCATCGATATTTTTATCGATTTTTCCGAGGTTTTCCGATGTTTTTCTAAACAACAAAAATAATAAAGCTTTCATAGCAATTTTATTTTAATTTTGAGATTCATAACGGGAACAAAATCTTCAAAAATATAACAATAATGCTTTCAAACCAGCCGTTGTTTTTCATTGTGTGTTCACCGTGTGGCTTTGGCTTTTTTTTGGCATTGTTTTGTTTTCATTAGGACAGTTGTATTTGAGCTAATTCTTCAGAATGTCCTATAAGTACAAGGGGTCGCAGGACTAGTACTATTGAAATCGAATTCCGAAAATGCCCATAGTTTTCAAATGACCTTTTTCAAATTGAAAAGTTTAATGAATTTGTCAGTGCAAAACTATCGATAACATCGCTGGCTATCCAAGTCTGGCGTCGGTCGTGGGCGAGCAGCGTTGCCAGACCTTCCGTGTAAAATCGATCACACTATCTAGTTTCGATAGTTTTCGACTTTTGGAGGGTTCTGTCATACGGTCACTCGTTTCATTGCCGATTTCTTGAACAGTAAGTGGGAGTTTTCGAAAAATCCAATCTATCGTCCTGCAATTTAGTGTATTGGCCAACTGTTGGGGTAAATTGTGACAACTAAGGCGACCAGTGTGTGGAATTTTGCGCCATGGAGACGGGCAGAACACCCACACATGTCCGGCGGCGTTGCGTCGTCGCGCCGTGTGTGTATATGTGTGTGCAAAAGTCAAGTGGGAAAAGTTCGGCTGCCGGTTTGTGCGAAAAAATTTGGCGTACCACGGAACTATAAGTAAAATCGCCCACATATAGGTGTTGAAATTAAAGTTCTATTTTTAATTTATGACACTCGGTGCCGGCCAGGAAAGGCGATTCATAATACACTCACCAACACCCGTTGAGTCATCGTCTGCTCTCTCTCACTCATTTGCATTGTCCGCAGCCGGCAGATTAATAACGGCCCGCCGCACACGCCCATCTCGCTCGCACTCTCGCACGCTCCAGGCGGACTGCACTCGCTCTCGCTCTGAGAGAGTGACTCACAATCGAGTGCCCTTGCGGCGTTTCTGAGCGGGTTTTTCCAGATAGCAAACAATCGGTATCGGGCCAAAAACACCGAAAGCGCGACTCACGGTAAAACTCGACGAGCTGTTTTTGGTACAAGGAAGTGGGGCCGGCAATGGGGAAAGAAGCGGAAACAGGACCATATGTCGGTGACCAGAAAAACCACTCCACTCATACGAGCTTGCGCCCACCATCGCTATCGAATCGAAGCACTCGATATATCGATATACCGCGAGTGGCCGCCGACCAGCTCTACCGTCAATCCCTCAATTAAATTGAGTCAATTTCAATTTCTCACTTGTGCAAGTCGGAACGTGTCGTTGGAGCTGCCGTACGGTCCCTGTTTCTGTCTCAGTCTTTGGTCTCTACCCCCTCGCCGCCTGTCCGTGTCGTGTGGCTGTGCCTATATAGTGTGTGTGTATAAGTGAGTTTTTCGGAGGAATAGAATTCGATTCGTCGCTGGTTCAAAGTGTGCGCTTAGTTAGTTTATCGCCCAGTAAAGTCACAAAGTCAGTAATCAGCGATACTAACAAAGTAAAGAAAAAGCCCAAGAGAGAATGAGCCAACTTGGTCGAAGAGCGTACAGTTTGCGAAAATAGCGGGGGGCAACGAATGGCCACTTCTGCGATTTGCGATACGATACGATAAATGTTAATTTATGTCTACCTCTCCCCCTTCTCGTTGCAGTTCGAAATTAGTAACCCCGAGAAAGAAAAATCGTCAGCTTAGCGATTTTCCTTTGTCTCCCTGCAAATTTCGAGAGACCCCCGAAACGAAAGAGAGAAGAGACGCGCCGTGCGGTAAACCTGCGATATCCAACCAATACCAATCCACTCTTAATCCGCACCCACGACCACCAAAAACAAAGCACCATGAGCTGGCAAGATTATGTGGACAACCAACTCCTGGCCTCGCAGTGCGTGACCAAGGCGTGCATCGCCGGACACGATGGCAACATCTGGGCCCAATCCAATGGCTTTGAGGTAAGTACGGATACGGCAAATCGCAATCCCTCCCGCCGGTGTCCCTGGAAAAGCGCCGCATAGTTGACAATGAATTTTCGCAAGTTCAAGGGTGTGACTCGCGCTCTCTCACTCTCTCCCACACAAAGGAGGCGCCGCACATGCATGGCCGCCATGATTATTTCGTTCGAGTTTCGGTTTGATAAAGAGCAACGCCGCAGCAGCAACTTAACTCCCACCCTCTCTTGCTCAATCACTCTCCAAGTTCACCCCCTGGAGCGTTGGTCTCTGCGCAGGCCAGCTCTCATTCGACCCCCCGAGAGTGCCTTGTGTGTGTGTGCGTGATCGTGTGAGATTCATCTTCTAATCTTAGCTTAGTGCTAAGATAAGAGCTGTCGCTAAATTACTTATTTTCATAGAGCAATTAGCCGTTTTAATCACTCGTCTATCAAACTGCCATTAGTGATTTTCGGTGAGTCATGCCGCCAACTTAGTCAGAGCACGGATTTAGTTTGCGGTAACAGAACAACGGGTGATTGTAGAGGGAGGGAAATGTGATATCAACAGTAGTCTCAAAAGTGCAGATTGGACTACTCGGTACTTTTTTTTGTACACTGATTCCTGATAATGCATCCACATCCGCTCCCTTTTTCTAGGAGTAGCTGAAAAGCGAGAACGAGTGCCCACTCTGCTGGCCTTTATCAGTCTCAGTCGATACGATGTGTTGGTTTTTTATCTCCGCCCACTTCTGTTGTTGTTAGCAAAAAATCTCTTTATCGAAGCGAAATGAAGGAAACACATACATACATACGCGATGCCGCGTCACCATGGGAGAGCGCCCTAAAACTTCTTGAACATTTCATATGCGCGCCACGTTTTTGGTTTTGTATAAATGAGTTGTGCTCTCTCTGTGTTTTTATGTGTGTGTGCGACTTCCTCCTGACTCCATGTGCTTTATCCTGCTCTCCGTCTGTTGCGCTTCATTCGACTTCAGCCACTCCCTTTTGCTTTGTTTGTCGACGCTTCCAACAATATCGCAATTGCAGTATAAACCGATTTCAGCCATGAGTAGGCAGTCGTCTTGCCACAGCCATTTTTCACTTTTTCAGTTTTTAAGCCGCTTTGGTCCGTTGTCAACGTCATCATCTCTTCGTCGCCGTCGCTGCTGCTCTTCCTCTTCATCCCGTCTCTCTCTTATTTATTGCTTGACATATTCTGCACGCGTATCACTTTCGTTCAATTATCTCCTATTGCTTTCCCATCTGCCTTTTGTTTATTTTTCTCCCTTTCGCATTACCTGAGTTACCTACTTTTGATTTTAGCTTTTCGGTTTGTATTTTTCATTCGCATGATTCACCGGAGTGAATAAATCAGATTTTTTTTCCTTTCGCGATTGATCTGATCAGCTGCTCTTTGAGCCTTGCCAGACTGTTTTTAGAAATCTCCAGAGCGACAACCATTCTGGGAGCTTATCAAAAATTCGACGTTTGTTTGTCTCTTTATTCGCCTTTTGCAAAAATGGCTTGCCAAATAAAAACACGCCATAAAAGGCAAAAGATGTGTTTAATTTTTTGCAAATAATATAAAATATGTCCGTTTTTGCTTATTTGTTGTTTTTTGCTTTGAATGTTTGCCTGCGTTTGCTCTGCTCAATTTAATTAAATATTTGGCATAGCTTTGCTCGCAAAAACCGGCTTCTTGCGGCTCCTCTCTCTTCTACAATTTCTTTCTCCCACTCGCGTCGCTCAATAGAAACTTCTCGAAGCTGTGTTTGAGTGGCTTTGTGAGGTGCTGCGCATGTGTCACCGTTTTGGTGGGGCAGAAAATGGGTAGCGATTAATCACACCAATACTCGATTTAAACCTTCATTTTCCATCTCTCAGTGCAGAGCAGCTGTTTCCTGCATTTGGTTTGGTCAAGTCTAATGTCATTGGAATGCTCTCCCGCGTTCACTCACTCTCTCCCTCTCTCTTTTATTTCTCTTTCTCGTTATCGCCCTCTTTCCTTGTGTGGGACTCTTTTTTTTTTTTTGGCTGGACGAGACATTCAAGTTTGCAAACTTGTTTTTCCGAAGCCGACGAGAAACGAAGCTTATTACTTCTCAAGCCGAAGTTTTTATATCCTTGCCCAGGGTTTACGTACAATATTCCAGCTTACTCAGCGCAAGTCGTTCCCAAATATGTATATATTTCTGAGGTATATTTGGAGTTGAATGTTGAACTTTTCGCCATATCCTTTTTACTTGTTTAAATTTCTCTAAAGGCCCAATGGCACTCCCCTGGCACTTTCACCCCCTCAAATCCCTTTTCACCACTTGCAATGACCCTACCACCTTTTGTTAATGAGTTGGCAGCCGTCGTCGATTTGGCCGCGCGTGTTGTTGCCAACTGTTGGCAAAATGGGTGGTGGTTTTCTCGCTGGTGGTTGGTGGTTCGAGTTTGCGTGGGCTGCCGCTGCCGCTGCGCCGTCCGTCGCTGATTACTTTGATATTTTAACAGAAATTAATGCTTTGTGTGTGCGCCTGAAAAGGGCGCGCCGCCATTCCAATATCTTTTCTGCCCCATAACCATCCCCTCCGCTGCACACCCTGACGCATACAAATGACGCCAGAGTAATAACTAAAACGCACAACGTCACCGAAAGTGATTGAAATGCGTGCGTGACCCTTAGAAGCCCAAGAAGCCATTCCACATGCCATGCCACCCCCCCACTAATTCGAACCCCATCTTCCCATATTTTGCAGGTGACAAAGGAGGAGCTCTCTAAACTGATTAGCGGCTTTGACCAGCAGGACCTGCTCACCAGCAACGGCGTAACACTCGCCGGCCAGCGGTACATTTACCTGTCCGGCACAGATCGCGTGGTGCGCGCCAAGCTCGGCCGAAGCGGAGTACACTGCATGAAGACAACACAAGGTAAGCCATTTCGATATACGGAGCTACAACTTCAGACTAGTCCGTCCTTTAAGATCAGTTTTGTTGTCTATGAAATTCTAAATATTTAGGATCGTGCCATAACGAATTCAGCATATTTTTTTTATATATTTTAATAATATAAATTATATTTATTGATTGATTGATTAGTTATATAGAATATCTTGACCTCTAAAGTCTTAATCATATGAGACAAATCGAGGACCTTGACGATGAGATATAGGGCAAATAATAATTATACCTTTGCCAGTAATCTATTGTTTACAATTAAAAATGGTTTTGCAGTGTATTGAGTTTGTATATTGTAACTCTTTTCATTCCATTAGAAATTTATACTCAAGGGTATAACTACTATAGAATTGAGCTTTTAAAAGAAATTATTTTAATCGATAGAATATTAATATATAATATATATTTATATTATTCAATGGATATTTGCGTTTTAGGGCACAGTTAATTTCTTTAATTTAATTTATTTTGCCCAGCTATCTAATTAATTGTAGCTTATCTTTTTTATGACTCCCTCTGGAATAATTTACCTCCCAGCCGAAGGCTTCCTGCTTTTGTTATTGTGATTGTCTCATCCATGACTAATCCAGTAGCTAGGTAGCTCCTGTTTGGAAAGTTTCTACTGGGTTCGCAGATCTTGTGCATTGGCAGAATTCTCAATACAGTTTACCACCTAAAATGTCGAATTTCAGTAACCATTTCACCTTATCGATGGGATGTCTGCCCCGCCCTGATAAGAGATATCAGCTGTTTCTTTGTGTGAACAACGGCAATCCAAAAGCAAACGCACACAGACATCCCACAAAATGGTTTAATACCACTCATTTTCGTTGACTTATCTTTGGTGCAAAGAATTTAATCCAGAAACCCACCACAGGGAATTTTTTAGTAGCCCTAAATGAGTGAATTCCCTTTTAGTTTTCAGTGAAGTTTTTTCACAAACACAATATAAGTAATGTTACCAAAAAGTTAAGCCAAATCATCGCGGGACAAAAAAAGAGAGTGGCAAAGTAGGGACCATTATCATTATTATTTTATGTGTCGCTACTGCTGCTCCACTTCTTGGGTCAACAAGCGTAGCTTCGTTTCGTTTTTTAGCATCTCTAGCTAGAAACAAAAAAATTTCTTGGCCATGTCAATGCTGTTAGCAGTGGCCGAGCTCTCCCGTCTCCCCCGGATAGCCAGTGCCTCAATGGCAAGAAGCTAATTTTGATTTTTGTTGCTGCTGTTTGCATTTACGACTAGTTTGTTTGCTGACGCGTCAGCCGTTCCGCGCGTCCATATTTGTACAGTTTTTGCGGCAACTGTTGCGCACCACACACACACACACAATTCAAAACAACACACCACACACATTACCCTCCGCTCCGCCAGTGCAACGACAAGCTCAAGGTTATTGCCATAATCCATTTCAAGTGCAAACGACGTTGCACAGTGTATAGGAGCGGCATAAAATAGGAAAATAGGCAAGAAATGGTAAAAATAATCCAAACTGGTCTCTGTCTGGCCGTGTCTCTGCTCGGTTCTTCTCCTCCTCCGTGGCCAGTTTGCTTTGGACCCGGCCAACACACGCGCTGCTTGTGTGTCGGGCGCCAGTTAAGCCATTGCGCTGCCTCCAAAACAGCTGATCGGGTAATTTGAACGGTTGGCTGGTCTGGGGCCTATCTACATACATACATACGAATGTACATTGCCACAGAATTGCACCTTTACACTCTACTTGAAATATCTATTATCTGACCGAATGTCGTCGGGTTGCCTTTTGACGGCAGAGATTTGCTGAAGCGCCGCCAGCCCGCAAATTGACATTGTTTATGATTCGTTTTAACCGTCAGAGTTAGAGGTAAATGCAATTTGATATGACTTTAGGTTATGCTTGAGAAATTTACTAGCAGCGGGTGCAGGTATTTGAAGAGCATAACAAAAATGTCTCGCTTAGTCTCTCTCTCATTTCGAATTTGTAACTTGAAGAACACTACTAGCTATCGTCTAGCTTATTACTATTTCACTCTACCTATTTAAAGTAAGTTATTATTATTTATTTAATCATATTTTCATTATCTAGAATCTTTGAAATTGTATTTATATTTAATGCATAGTCACTGCACTTTGTCTCTTAGATTGTGCAAACCCAGAGCTGACAGCAGGTCATCGCAGGTGTCGTTGTTTTTAATATTTTTCTCAAACCGTGTGTGTCGCTTATCGGCTAAAAAAGCGCCAAAGCTGGGCCCGGTTTATTGACCCTCAGGCTGCCGTACTTCCATTCATGCTTCGATTTGAGTTGAGCTGGTTGCCTTGGTGTGCGCTCAATCAATTAGGTTTCCATCACTTTTCAACTCATTTGATTAATGTGCGTATTAGCCACTCAACTCGAGACTTGTCTCATTTGGAGCCCGTGCTGTTCTGGTTCGTTATTGACGTGTCGTGGTGGCCTGTCCGGTTTTCACCTCCGACTGCGTCGGATCCCCGCTCCGCGCGCTCTCTTTATTCATAATTCCTATCTGGCGAAGCGATGCTGCTTGCTGTTGTAATATACTGTTAGATTTTATTTCTCCACTATTGATAGCGGTGGCTTTCTCCTCGCTTTTGAGAGCATCATCGGCAACCGGATAGACTACTGGATTTCTACTGATTTTTACCACTAGCTATATATGATTATTACCTTTCATTACAACCAAGCTGGCAACAGCGAAAAATTGATAAGGAATTTAAATGAATCTAAACTGTTTTTTATTAATGGTTGGTGAATGACTCGATTCTTTTGCTAATTAATGGCGCATTATTCGGTCTTGAAATTAAATCGATTGGATAATATAATTATGAAAGACTTGTCGTTGTCTTTTAACCATGACTCGGGGTGTGAGTTTCTCACTTGATTGAGAGTTGCTTTCTTCCTGATGCCTTCTTTTAAAGTCCCTATCCTTATCATATTGACAGTTCGAAATATCGAAAAATATTGCTTTTATCGTTGAAATATTATCGATAAATATTATTAAATAATTGAAATTACCTATTCGAATTGCATATTTTGAATGAATACTAATAAATTTATGTAATTTTGTATTTTGTTTTGCAGCCGTGATTGTGTCCATCTATGAGGACCCCGTTCAGCCCCAGCAGGCCGCTTCCGTGGTAGAGAAACTTGGAGATTATCTGATTACTTGCGGGTACTAGGAGAATAAATCAACACACAAACACAACACAGCCCCATCATCCACATAACACACACCTACACACACGCACCTAAAACAACAACAAGAAGAACAGCAGCAACACATTTGATAAGAGGAGAAACCGTAAATGAACTAATAACAAATACATAAAAAAAGTAATTATTAATATTTAAAAATTTATGGAGAAAAACCAACAACGGCCAACAAGATAATTTGCGGTTTTTTGTGTGTAGCATCAGAGGAAACTGAAGAAGGAGTAAATGCAATTGCTAAAAAATGTCAAACGCAAAAATAATTACCCAATTACAACAAAATTATAAATTTCTGCATTATTATATATTTAAAACTTTTTGGTTTATACGATAAAAAAAAGAATAAAAGGAAAACTCAAAACTGAAGCGCATCCCCATCCATAATTAAGCGAAATCGAAGACGAATCAAGTCCACAAACGAATGTATTGGAAACTTTCAATGTAAACAACAACACCAAACTTGAAAATGAGCAGGCAAATTTTTTAAAGATCTTTATGTATATTTATACATGCAAACCACACACACATACACGCAGGTTTTATACAAAAAGAAAAAAAAAAAAAACGAAGAGAGAGTGAGAGAAGATTTCAATTCGACAGACGGACGAACAGCAAAGGAGGAGGGAGAGAACAACGGAAATAAAGCGAAGGGAAAGAGAGACAAAGAAAGCAGAAAACACACAGGAAAAAAAACCCAACCAATATAAATAAATATGCCTATATATATATTTATATATGTAAACTATTTGGAGATCCATCCCCGGTGCTCTATTTTTACTCTATTTATGTGGTTAGAAGGGAAAAACGAAAACTGAAAACATGGAAACTGCTACATTTTTTATACAAGAAAATGGGGAGAACTTTGTCAAGCTAAAACATAGATATCGCCACACTCATAGGTGTTCACACTCCGAATTTTGTGTTCCCCCCGTGCCGTCTTCTCTCACTCCCGCCACAAGTCGCTCTCTTTCCGCATCGTGTCGACATCCTAGCGAAATTGTGCAGCTAAATGCATTATTAGCATTATAGCATAGCTTCTGTTATGTCTGAGCTAGCGGCGCTCCAGGAGGACTATTCTTTGCGAGAATCCGACGAGATTGCTATTTAGCTTTTACATAACGATAGCGTTACAAAATAACAGCGTACGAGTATTACCCAGCATTCAATATTTAAGCGGCTTTTTTTTACGTTTAGCTAACACTTCAAAGTCTCTGTAAGCCTTCCTTAGCGCTCTCACACACTACTTCTCCATTGGAGATCCATATCCCGCCATTGATCCCGCTTCCTCCCTTTCCCGTAACCGGACATTTTTCGTAAAAGCATGAAAAAAAGAAAACAAAGAAAGAAGGATTCCCTGAACGCATAAATATATGGATATAAAAAAAACAAAAGCAACAACATATATAATTCGATACTTTAATACTATTGAAATAAAAAAATGCGAGTGAGACAACCGAAAATGCTCCTCATTAAAAATTAAGCAATCATCAAATTATTATTTCTGGGCGGGCAATCTATGGATCCATGAATTTTGGTAAGCTGCCAAAGACATTTCAGTTTCTGTAACCTCGTAAAAATTCGGCACCTTTTCTATATATTTTTTTTATTTCATTTACGTTTTGTGCGTTTATATGCTTTTTATTTATATTTTTATTGAAAGTCAAAGCTCTTCGGTTCTTTACCATTTTTGGCCTATGCGGACTGTTGGCTATTTTCGTATTTTCGCCGCGCAATCTTCACATAAAACGGCTGACGCAATGGCGCAATTATTTCTTCTGAAAATGCTATACATAAAAAAGAAATGTGTATTTATTAATTTTTCTGCAGTTGGCGTTATCTTTCGGCTGCCAGTGGAGGAGACGTGAGTAATTGTCGTTCTGTATGCTTGCTCGGCTGGCATCTCGCAGAAAACATTGACCCACATCTGTACATACCAAGGCATTTTCGGAAAAGAAGCTACCAAAAAAATCGTTATATATAATTTTGTTTGTAATTATACATATATACAGGCATGTCTCTCTAGCAAAAATTAAAGTTTTAAAACGTTGTCAACTTTTAATAAACTGATTTAAAACCAGCAGTAAGGCTTTTCTAATAATTAAAATAAAAAATATAAATTTTTGTATAACATTCTTTTGAGTTTTTCTATTTCTAATGACCAACGTTTGCACAGTTTCATTTACTTTCCCTTTTTTAACACTAGACTTCGGCTTTGCCTCCCTGCAGTTTCGGTGGATCTCAAAATAAATCGGAGAAAGAGCTTCAGGGGCGGGGAGAAAGGTTAAAGCCGAGGCTGTAGCTGCTTGACAACTTTTATTAACTGAGCAATTAATCACATACTATGCCGTTGGCCTTTAGCAGCCCTGCTCACTTCGCAATTTGAGGCGCGTGTGCCTTCATTTCCATCTCTAACGGCGAATAATCATTTTCTTGGCTGCGGGCGAGTTTGATTCATTCAATAAAGTATGCAAATATTTCCACAATTTCTAGTTCGTTGTCTAAAAATGGCTTGTGTCTGGTTTTGTCACTGGGTTGCTGCAAGCCATCACATACCAGAGATCAATCATTCCCTCTTCATTAAAATTATATGCAATATTTGCATGAAATACATACAAAAAAATATAGATTTATTTAATGTATTTAAAAATATATCCGAGAAGATATTTTCTGATACTTGCTGGGGCTTTTTATTTTATTTAGAAGTTTGCAACGTCTCCGTATCAACAACAGTCAAGTCAATCGCCTTAAAAAAATGTATGGGATTCAATTAAATTAAAAAAATAAAAACCTAAACGTAGCACAGAAATAATGCTATTTGGCCTAGTTATGATATTTGATAAACTTGTATATCCAAAAAAAAATGATATTCTAAAATAGATTAAAAGTCTCTATATATAAATTGATTTATGGTTTATTAACCTAATAAAATAATAAATAACAAAAGATAATACATTTAGGTTTAGTTATTATATTTTAAATCATTTTAAACCTTGATCCAACTGCAAACTGAGAGGTTACACAAATTTCGGCATTCCGAACCTGGATTTCTTTCTTGTTTTAATTTAATATATCTATATGCAATGATCACAAAATAAACAAATTTATATAAAAGTAAATAAGTATTTATTTATATTATTTATACCTTAAATTTGAGTAAAATAATACAAAAAAACTTAATAATACTAAAGTAAAAGTATAATACTCTGTTGAATACGGTCAATTTGAAGTAAAAACACATTTCCTCCTTATATGGAATACTTAACTCCTCAGAATCCCGCCTGACCCTCCCACTGGCGCAGCTGTTCAATGGAAAGCCAGAAGAGAACCGAGAAGGGTCCGAGGCGAAACCAGATGGGAAAGAAGCCCTTGTACAGCGTCAGTGCTCCCTCTTCCCTTACCAGCGTTCGAACACATTCCAAGGAGTTCTTATAATGTAGATTCTTTCCGGTTTCATCCACGGGCTGGTTCATCATCCGTGACTTGATCACATCAGCCGGAGTGCTCAGCACGGAGGCAGTGAACCCGGCGCACATTGAGGCACCGAAGCGCAGTGGGATGCCCTCCTCCAAGTTCAGGTGGCGTTTCAGCATGCGCTTGCTCAGGTCATAGCTGCCCACGTCGCCGGCTGTCATGAGGCAGGCCCTCAAGCAGCTGGGTCCCACGCCCTTCCACATGCTGGGCAGGCCGCCGTGCCTGTAGATGTCCACGAAGGCCTGCACCATGTTGTTCACCCGCGGCTCAAAGCCCATCTGCCGCCGTCGGCCTTCTGTCTGCATCCGAACCTTGACGATATCGAAGGGGTTGGCCAGCCCCTGGGCGATACAGCCGGCCGTGAAACCACAGCCCAAGGCCCAGTGGGATCCCAATGTTTCTTCGTTGCGCTCGTTGACATAGAGAAATGGGCGCCGAAAGATGTCGTATAGGACGACGCGGACCGAATTAAACAGAAAGTTACGGGCGACCATGGCCGAAAAGCCGGAGTATATCGATATGAAGCCTTCGTTCTTGATCATGTTCCCGATGGTGCTCCGAAAAGACGGTATCTTGGCACCCGTTTTCTTGGCCTCCTCGCCCTCCACCTGCATCCGGGTCTTGCCCGTGTCCATCCAAAACACCCACGACTCGGCGAAGTTGGCAGCGAGGAAGGTGTTGCAGTACAGCTGGAACAGGTTCCGTGCCGTCAACGGCTCCACCACTTCCACAGGGGGGAAGCGTGGTGCATTGTCGTTGTAAAGGGGTCGCAGGTGCCAGTAGTTCTGTTCATCCTTGTCCATTCTGTCTTATTGGACAATTGAATTTTGTTTTTTGTGTTCAGTGTGCTTAAGTTTAGGGTTTTTTGTTGTGTGGGACGAGGGTAATAGAAAGGCATATGCGATCGGGGAAAATTTATGTGAACATTTAGAAGTAGCCTACATATAGGACATACTTAAGAATACTTATACTTAAGAAACGGATTCCATATTTATCTATTAAATATATATATTTTTAGCGTGGACTTAAAGCGTGGACTTAAGGGTTAGTTAATAAAAATGATCGTCATCATATTGTCATAAATTTAACGTGATGTAGGTAGGGGGTTCTCTGGCCTGATTTGGTATCTAACACCCATTGACCGACTGACCGAATTGCCATGCCTCCTCTCGGTTTCTGTTGAACACCCATTTTTTTGAGTGATCCGATCACGAAAAAGTTCAAAACTGCTGACTTTTGGTAAATCGGTGGATATAGTAGCTTGTAGGAACCTGAGGAGTTTGTTGAACTGCCCAGCACGCGAAATCGCTAGCCAAAAATTGCTGGGTTCAGCTAAAATCAAGGTGAGAGACAATAAATCGTGTTTAAAGAATAAAGAATGCTCTACTTAAAAAAGTTTCTATAAAATTATAGAGGTGTTTTTTTTTTCTTATAACCTAAATGTATAAAACTAACCTAAATTTAGCTAAAAGAAAAATCATAAAATAAACAAATCATAAAATCAATCAACTTTACATACCATATCTAATATTTGTATTTATGTATGTACATATTTGTCAAAGTATGAATAAATACATGCTTGCTTTAATTTTTGTATTTTCTTTGCAAACAATAAAGTACAAGCAAGGAACTAAGTTTACTGGAAAGTTCGTTAGTTTCCGTATCTGGAAGAGTATTACCTTAAAGTCTGAGAGCCGCGCCATGAGGTCCGTTCTCCAATCACCGGAACAGTGCCTTTTATTCAGTCAGTTGATTTTCAAGCAAAAGAACATCAGAAAAGTGTCAATAGAAGCTACGGGAAAAGGGAAAACTAAGCCAAGCGATTGAGAGATTGCAGCAGACACTTCCGAGGAACTGGGACATTGGGTAAGAAATCGGTGGGAGTGTTAGATGAAGTTCCATTTCCCCTCTCTAATGCTGGTCTCCACTCCCCGTACACAGCTCCGGTCAACTATAAAAGCCCTGCCCGACGTCGAAACGGAAGTTAGTAAGCGGAACCGCAACATGGAGACCCATCCACAGGCACGGAAAATGCAACTAATTTGGATTTGTCTGTCCCTTTGGCTAGCTGCGGGTGCCACAGGTGCGGAGAATCAAGTTTCAGAGGAGCCAAGGCATCGCAGCAAGCGCACCATGACCACGATCTGCGTGGAGATCAGGCCCAGTGGACCGCAAGATGAGCCCTACTACATGTGCCGAGGTGCAAACTTCGGGGCTGACAGCGGCCAACAGGGCTGTGTGAAGGTGAAGAATCAGGCAGGAGGACAGGAGCCTGTCTACATGTGCCAGGGCATGGAGCCCGCTAAGCCTGTGGCCGGAGGCGAGAATCGACCCGCTCCTGAAAGTTATCAACCTGTCCCGCAGCCTGGATCCGTTCACACCTTTCCGTCCTTTCCCGCCTTTGGAGGCGGGTCGTCCCAACCTCACCCACAGTTTGCAGAGAATCCCTTTTATCAGTTTCCAACACCAACACCACCGGCATCGCCATCGCCGCCGACGCCATACCAGGAGCAGTCGTCCTACCCTCAGCCTCTTCCTCAGCAGCCCCAGACCCCAGCTCTCGGACAAAGCGGATTCTATGGAGCCCCCGTGGCTGCCTATTCATCTGCACCTGCAGCGCACTCACATGGCCTGCCGCCAGTTCCTTACTCAACTCTTGGCAGCCCGCCAGCAGCTCCATCGGGAGTTCCAAATGGCCCAGGCCCAACGGCCGCGTCCCCTCCGTATGGTCCTGCAACAGATCAGGGCACGCCAAACGCTCCCAGCCAGGAGTACGGGATAGTTGGGAGCACTCGCCAGCGTTCTGGTTTTGATGGCGATGTACTCGCTGTGCCCGATGTGGGATTCAGACCGGAAGATCTCAACCAGCAATATCGCAGACCAGTGAGTCAGCCTCAGGACCAGATGATGTGGGTCCCCATAACGCATTCATCCGACCCCGAAAACGATCCTGTGATGAGAGCTTTCTACAGCAGTTTGACAGGGGCTGGATCACAGAGTCAGGAGGCCGCAGTGCCTGCTGATACCCGAAGGGAGCTGGCACCGATGGAGCCTTTGGTGGGCCAAGCTGTTCCAAACTATACTCCGCACAACAGCCAGTCTCCAGGACTGGCACCTCCACCAACTCCAGCTTATGATTCGTCCAGTTCTATCCCATCTCCGCCAAATTGCAACGGATGCACGGCCCCCGCTGCACCGCTCCAATGTCAGACGCCAGCGGATAACGGGATGAGCTATAGCACCTCCTGTCCCAGCTTCCAGCCAGTCATCATAACCATGCCGTGCTATGGCCAGCAGCAGCAGACGCCCTACTATTCTGTGCCGCGAACCGCACCTACGCTCTTGCAGAGAGCCCCTCCCACCCTCGGCGCTCCTTTTGGCTTGACTCCCGCCCCAGTGGCGAGTCCTTTTGGCGGAGTCCAGATGGCCGGCACTCCCTTTGGCATGTCCCAGGGATTTGGCATGGATCAGCAGGTGGGCGGCCCCTTTGGGATGGGAATGCAGCTCGGTATGGGTCTAAGTCCCTTCGGCCCATTCGGAACCCTCAATCCGTTCAATCCTTTCAATAGAATTCTGGGAGCGCCGGCTCCCACGCCGCAGCCGCCAAATGGCAACTTCTTCCAGCGGGTATTTAACTTCAATCCAAACGATTTTGCCTTCCCGACTACCGAGGCAGCACCTGTCGCGGAGACATCAACCACCACCGAAAGATCAGGAAATTTGAACTTCGCCTCCAGCACTCCGGCCACTTTCAATATTCCGACACCTCCAAGCACGTCAACGTCTTCCAGCACTCGGACGCCTTCAAGCACAGAGAAGGGTGACACAGTGGGGCATGCCCTCGATGACGAGGTGGACGATGATGATGATGATGATGACGATGCCTCCCACGCAGACGAGGACCTCGACGACGACGTGCTGGGGGCGGCGACCACCTCTCCTGGGGACCTCGATAAGCTAGAACCAGAAATAACCGCCGGCCAATTTGTTAGCAAGGCGACGGATCTTCTGAAGCCCGGAAAACGCAAGCGGCAACATACGCGCAGCAGTAGGCGCGTTTCCCAGAAGCACAGATATCTCCAGCAATTGTAGTCTTACAATTTTGTAAACTGAACCCTTAAATTGAATAAAATGTAATTTATAGTTTTCAAGTCAATGAAAAAAAGCTTAAATATGGCATAGCTGAAGAATGAGTTTGGAATGGTTTTAGACTGGGTTAACAAATATTAGATTTATAATATAATCATGCAAGCTTCAACTGATACGAATCTGAACTGTATTACATTTTTGTTTGTCACAATTTCATTAGGTTTTTTTGGTTTTAATATAAACTAAACTTACAATAAATACAACTAATCTTTGTTTTTGGATTTCCAAAAAGAATTTTGAGATGTATCGTGTCCAAAATCGATAATCTTAAAGATTGAGGTGCTGCGGCATATACTCCGCCATTTTCTTAATTGATGCCAATAAACATTTTTGTATCATCCTCGATAGCACTTTTGAATTTTTCTGTTCCACTTAATTCTGACTTCCTCTAAATGAACTGAAATTTCAAAAGTCCATCTATGCAAACCGTTTTTCTAAAGCGAGACCGTTGGCTTGATGAATATCTTTTAACGGTTGTAAAAAGTGAACGATCGTCCACAGTGAAGCTTAAACTTTTAGAAGTTGCTTAAATATTCTAAATCAATGGTTTTTTTTTGTAACTTTGTATAAAAAATAAGAGAGATGAATCAGGATAAGGAAATGCCTTCGAAATGATCGAACCATAATTTATATTTACGTTCACCTCATACATATGTTTTCATACTGACCAACCTTGCCGATTACCAAACGGACACGCGATGAATAAGCCAATCCCGCGATGAGTAAGCCAATGACCAACCGTTTTAGGAAGTGTTTTACGAGGATATATACATATATAATATATAATTATTATGTGTACAATGTATCTCTTTCTCTTTGCTTTTCCCGGTCCCTACTTCCGTTGAGGCAGAGCCAGCCACGCTCCACGAATCAAACATAAAGCTCGCATTGGTGGTTAGCAATTTCGAACACGTAAGGGAACAAGTCGAAACTAAACAATAAAGAAAACAACGCACAAATCAGGGAAATTAACAAGCGATAGTTCGAAGACGTTGCAATATATTAAAGAATTTTATGCTTATACCTACATATGTGAGGGTCTTGAAGTTTCTATGAAATGGGAACATTTTTAGGTGGGGCGTTGAGGTGTTGCAAAACTCAAAGTTCGGGAAAAGATTTCCTCATTTCCAGTTTTTCGGTAGTTTTTGAGTTATTAAGAACTCCTAATGCTCTCTATGTTTTCAGTACAAAAATAAATTCACTTTATTAAAGTAGAGCTTCAGTTGAAAGATAAATAAATGTAATTATATTGCTCTGAAAGTTTTAACAATTTATAATCAATCATTGAAAACTTCTGGTATTAGGATTATCTGCAAACCTGTTAGGGTGATGATTTTCTTTAAAACTCTAGAAAATCTTAACTTTAGAAGTAAAGTACTAAGTACTATACCCCATCGAAAGTACAAAGAAATGCTGACCTTGCATTAATCCACCTCGATTTGGGACAGCTTAAGTTGACCGCTTGGAATCGGACCTCGGGTCTGGTCTGGTTGCTAGTCGCAATTGAGAGTTCAAAACGGAAGGTTACCAGTTGCTTCGCAATCGCAGGAAAATGCTGGACTCTGGAAGCAGTAGCTCGTGGACTCTGTCCCTGGTGGCAGGAGCCCTTCTTCTGTCCCTATCCGTTGCACAGGAAGCGGTCACTTCAAATCGCATAGCGGCTCCGGGTCAGGCCCTCTACTATCAAATGGTGGATACGGGTCGCTTGGTGGCACCCAGAGAATCCTTGAAGCGTACCAATCGCTCGCTCATGAAGTGGTGGGATGACCTCTTTCCGCGAAATAATAATTGCTGCAACAACAACAACAACAACAACGTGTTGTATCCACCTGCCGCAGTGCCCAATGCCGTCGTGAACAACAATTGCAACAATGGCCTGCAGCTCCAGGATCTGGATCCTTTCAAGCAAATGAAACTTTTCAAGAAGCTGCCCGAACTCTTTCCGACCACAAGTCCCTGTGGTGTCCAGTGTGGCGGAGGGTGTGGACAACCGCAGGCCAACTATGCTGCACCACTGAGTCCAAGCTATCAAGGTGGCGATGGTTATGGAGTCGTACCCACGGACGGCGGATACACCAAGCCGAATCCCGAATATAATGGACCCGGGGAAGGGGATGCGGGCTATGTGGCCCCTGCTCCAGCTCCTGCTCCGGCTCCAGCTCCTGTTTACGATGCTCCTGCACCGCCACCACCTAGCTATGATCCGCCAGCACCTAGTTATGATCCACCAGCACCACCTGCTGCAGACAATTACGCACCTCCTCCTCCTCCTGAAGCCGCCTACGATCCGCCCCCACAGCCTGCTGTTAACTATGAGCCGGCAGCGCCCAGCAGCTATGCCACAACGCAGCCTGCATCCGATGGTTACGGCAAGGAGGTCCAGCCAAGTTACGTCGCTGCCCAGCCACCGCAAATTGTTTACCAACCGATTATCTACCTGTCCGCTGCACCGGCACCGCAGCCAGCCGGCCAGGTGAAGGTCGAGGGTCAGAGTTACGCCAGTCAGGCGCCATCACCGGCCCCCGTCTACGAGGCACCACCTCCACCCACGCAGAGCTGTTATCAACCCCCGCCACCGCCAGCATCGCCCAGCTATTCGACTCCCTCGTGCCAGACGCCCATCCGCCTGTCCCTGATCGACCAGCCATATCGCGTGGCCCCGGAACTCTTCGAGGAATACAACTATCGCCTGGCCCAGAATCTCCTGTAGCTCGGAAATCGGTGGTCCCCGACAAATTTGTAAATAAAAATGATCTACTGATTTCGCACAGTGTTGGCTTTGTTGGGCTCTAAAGAAAATTTAAATATGTTATCTACTTGTGTTTTTGAGTCCTATTAATGATCGTTGAAGATAGCAGAAGAGGGGTAAAAAAAAAGTTATTAATTGGGGAAAATGACGGATTCCTATCCTAAATTCCTATCCGGAGGAGATCGAAATATATTGGGAAAATAATAACAGCCCCCAGATATTGATCCATTTTAAATGAAACCAAATGAGAGGTTTTATTTCAAATATCGCCCAAACCTAAATTATAAAACTATTATACCCTTGCAGGGTATTATAATTTTAGTCAGAAGTTTGCAACGCAGTGAAGGAGACATCTCCGACCCTATAAAGTATATATATTCTTGATCAGCATCAACAGCCGAGTCGATCTAGCCATGTCCGTCTGTCCGTCTGTCCGTTTCTACGCAAACTAGTCCCTCAGTTTTAAAGCTATCTGGATGAAACTTTGCAGATATGCTCCTATATGCTCTCACTG
This sequence comes from Drosophila nikananu, assembly GCA_008042635.1. Taxonomy (NCBI): domain Eukaryota; kingdom Metazoa; phylum Arthropoda; class Insecta; order Diptera; family Drosophilidae; genus Drosophila; species Drosophila nikananu. Next base: position 57,200 of record VNJV01002256.1, read on the forward strand.
CTATATATGTCGGAACGAGCCGGATCGGCCGACTATATCATATAGCTATATAGGAAAAATCGGTAAATTTTAATGAAAAAAATTATAACTTAGCCAATTTTTACAATATTTGAATAAAATTTGAGATATGGCCATTTTGTATTATTTTTGAATTTCGGTTTTATTTTGATCAAAATCGGACAACTATATCATATAGCTGACATAGGACCGATCTTATTTTCTGATGAAAAAATCTAACTAAGCCAATTTTTCACATATTTTCATAAAATTTGAGACATAGACATGTTGTATTATTCCAGAATTTTGGTTTTAATTTTATTCAAATCGGATTTTTCTTCTTCTTACTTACTGCAAGGGTATTTAAACTTCGGCATGCCGAAGTTAGCTTCCTTTCTTGTTTTTCAATCATTTTATCATCACATTACATTACATTTTGAATTATGTTTATGAATTAAAACCATATGTATCTTTAATACATAGGTGAATAATTTTTCCTCTTATATCGATTTCATTAACCTTGTTAAGAGGAAAGACATTTGCATTGCTTCTCGGCCTTATGCTTAAGTTCAAAAGTATTATCTGTTATTTTTATTTCAAACTCAAAAGGTACCTACAAATTAGAAACAATACTTTTTACACAATAAATTAAAGTACAGGAAAGCCAGCCCAAAACATTTTTAATTATTTAAAGGCCGTATATGTTTGCTATTTGGAACTCCATTAACATTTATACAGAAAAGAGATTTGTTTTATTGTCAAACATGACCTACCTTATAAGTACATTTTGCCAAAATACAATATGTTTGCCTTGTAAGAAATGTAAAGCTCCAGTTTACAATTACCAGTAAATCTAGATTGGGATATAAATTAATGCACCGAAATTGGTTAGTATTCAGCCCACGGGAAAAATTCGATAAAACTCTTAACCAATAAAATGGTTTATAATTATAATTTTACCCTTTCTAAAGAATTAAAAGATCAATTTCGCCTATTGCGTGATTTTAAAAAACGTACTGGGAGTCCAAGCCCCTAAATAAAATACAAAACTACCTATAAATCTTTTCTGTCCGACCAATACAAAATATCACAAGCCTTTGGTGATCAGAGTCCCCAGTATTCTGAGGTCCACAATCTTGTTTTAAGGAAGATGTAAAAAGCAAAGAACTGTGATTTGCAGCACCCATAAGGAATTGCAGATTACAGCTTTCAAACTGGAAGCCACACTCCACCATAACAGATGGTAGCCAAAACTTTAATATTAGTGCTTACTTTCTCTAAAATCCTAACGAATATTTAAAACTGAGGAGCACTTTCGGGCGCAACACTGTCAATGGAAAAGTGTCAAGTTTTGCATGGATGTAGATATGTCGTAAGCACAAATGGACCATATTTTAGTTAAGCATAAATAATAAGACTATAATTTATGTTAAACCCCTAAAGATTTTAGGTATTCCCCTTTAAACTAAAATTAAACTTTAGGTAAACAAGAAAAGAAGCCAACTTCGGCATCCCGAAGTTTGTAAGTTGTAATTGGATCATTAACAATCGATTCATTTTGATCAAATGAAAAGAAAAACTAACAGGAAAAATATAATTCAAAAGGTTCTTTAAAATCGTATTTAAAAAGCTATATTTGATTTTTTTTTTAAATGTTTATTTTAGTGTAGCTTGCTGTCACTATGATAGAAACGTTGGTTACATATTGTTTTCATTTTAGATTATTGTAATTAATAAGTATTGTTAGTTAAATCAGTTGTGTTGACTCTCCGCTACCTCTGTCAAATGTATAGTTAGTGGTTGAAATATCTATATATTTTAAACTACAAAGTAATGTTCACTAATAATAGTGAATGAATATTATATTTACTATTTAATTCAGCCTAAAGCCTAAGTAGCTATGGCAGGCCCCACCTGTATCTTTAGTTTATAGCTTATGCAAAAAGTATGTATTATAATATATTGTTTTTTAATTTGCATACAATTATTTTGAAATAATACAAATGATTAGATGAATTTATGTCGAATGAATGTGAACTCAACTTTTTTGTCTTTTCATTTTCTAATCGTTCCTTTGCTAGATTATTCTCGAGGTGTTTAACCCAAAACATCATTTCAGTCAACATTATTAACTGTATCAGGTAATCGAATAAAAAATGTCGAACATTTGCATTATAGACTTTTTCCGTACAATGATATACCAGTAGTGCAAGGTTATAACAGCCGGTAGATAGGTTTAAACTAAACAATAAACCCAAGTTTACTTTCGCTTGTAACCATATGGAATAAAATCTGGCGCTATAATCTTCTTTGTTTAATCAGCTGCATTATTTGACGGAGAAATGTAACTGTGCCTATTTATAAAGAATTTCGCCTCTACCGGATCTACTTATCAACATGTGTTGGACCATTTGGAGGTTTCTTGTTTCATCGGCTCGGAGTTCTCGCTTGAGCTCAGCCCGTGACGTCTGCCTGAATGTTGGCCAGTTGGTCGCCTTTGTTTTCACTTTCAGGTTCAAATTCCATGACAAATTGCACAAGATAAGCCCAAGCTCCCACTCCTATGGCGTTGTAAAATGTAATAATCACCCAGAAAGAGAGGAGTCTGCAGAGTCAAGAGCTCATGACCATGACCAGGCGAAAGTGAGTGCAGTCCGTTTACAACTCGTCGGAGGAAGTTTGCTTGTGTGTATTATAATTAGTAGATGTACTATACTATCCATCAGCTGTAGTCTCTTCCGCACTATCATGTGGTCACTCCCCCTTCAACACTGCACGTTAACACTATTCGTGCCCGGATGCGTGACGCCCCAAGCCAGTCGCTGTTACATAAAACTACATAAAAAATTAATAAGATATTATCACATACATATGTATATTACAAAAATAAATAATTGTTAGATTACGAAGTATCTAATATCCAATAATATCCATTTTCTGTAGTAAGATAAATTTATCTGCTCCTTATACTCGTTCTATTCTTTGAATAAAAATCAAATCTGGTACTGTATGGATTGCGGATATTTTATTAAAAAAAATTATCAAAACAATATTTATTTATCACTAATAAATTCTGTATAAATTGATAAGGATGAAACACAAATCTTTTAATTAATGTAATTTTATTATTTCTCTTCATTTAACATTTTTTGGATTTCAATTGTTGTCTAAAACTGTCAACTGAGTCAATAAAAACTACGTTTTTTTTATGATTATGTCCTAAATTCCCCTGCAAATTTTGTTATAATCATATTTACAAACATTTTGGACAACTTTGGGTCAAAAGGCAACAAATAGCAATATATAAATCTCGCACTGCACTTTCACACATTCTTCTAGAAATATATGCAAGCGTACCTAGAGGCAAATCTAAAAGCTGCAAAGTGCCAACGACCTGAATATATGGCCTGAGTTGGAAAATTTATCACGCATACCGAGCACATATGAAAATGCACAATATTAAATATATACAACTTAAAAAAAGTCTTTGAAAATTTCCCAAGATTATATTTATAAAAATATACACAAAATAAATGTGTCATAAATATTATCTTGAGTTCGAATGTATTACTGACCTCCATAATGGCAGCCAACACACATAAAAATTGAAAACTGGGCATCAAGAACATCTCGCTGAAAATTTGTGGCACATCAGACTGCGTTGAGTTTAATAATTACAAGAAAATAAAAAATATGTAGTATCTGCTATTCGTAAGGAACAGGTTATTCGCATACCGTAGTCCTTTAGCCCATTTATATTTATTCAATAGTTTCGAGATTGAAAATGTGTACCAGATATTACCATTAATTCTCAAACGCATTTGCGTTGTATACATTTAAAACATGCTAAAATACAAGTTCAATAATTATTTATTTTATTCAAAATATGGGAAATATTTTCAATTTGGAATCATCACTTTTGATGCGGTATTTAAAAATATATTAACAAAGAATTACACCTTCGTATGAAAACATAAATCATCTCCCACTCTAATTTGTAGAAAATATGTAATAAATATACATACTATGTATGTTAATAAAGATTATAAATTAAATATAATATTATAATGTTAACCGAATTATATTATTTACTCAATTAACAGATGATTAAATGGATTAAAAATATAATTTCCCAACAATAATAAATGTATACGCATTAAACAAAATAAAAAGTTTATCTATAGTCTTTGTAAGTTCATGGAAAAATCATGCCTCGAAGTTAAAGTGGCTTGGCTTCTGAAATCGATCTACAACGATGTGGCAGAACCCAAACCTCTCGAGCAGAAGTATATTTTTGGGGCTTTAAGCGCTCACAAGCTGAGATATGATCGGGGAAATAATCTGGTGTACAGCCGTCTCCAACGCAATATTTATTAGAGTCAGATGCATTTTATAAATTTAAACTAAAAGGGACAACATAAGCAACTAGAACAGACATAAGTGTAAAACTTTTCTGCTGATTTCACAAACGAATTTTAACTTTTCAACTGAAAAACACTAATAAAATCTCTTAACGGTATAAACTGAAGATAAATTAATTGGATCTGCTGTTAATCATTTATTTGATAACTGGAAACATTTGTAATTTTATTATATTTGAAGAATACTTATTATATATGCTATTATAATAATTATCAAATAAAAATAATCGTTTGACTTCATATAGCATTTCTTTTAAAAGTATTCTTGCCTAGAAAACTTGAAAAAGCTAAAATAGGTTAAAACTTTCTACATATTCCAAGGTACTACCTGAAATATTAACTTTATGTTTTAACTTTAGCTTATTCGCCTCCGCTGTTTATGAATATTAAAAGAATAAATAAATTATGTGACCTGTTTTGATGTCTTAAATTTGTTTATTTTTGTTATAAAGAAATAATAAATGTTAATATTATATATGGTAATGTCTAAAATTCTTATAAACAATAAATTAGTATTCAATTTTAAAACATATGATGATTAAAGCCCGACTTTGTATAATTTTCTATGTGGGCATAATGATTTTTTTGTAAACTTTATTCAACTTCTCAACACGTTCCAGTTGTACTCCACAGATTTCGAAACACCGAAATTGGGCCACACAGCTTTAATCATTTTTACACCCACAATTGAAGTGCGATGCACTCAATTCTTTACACTTGTCGAATATTTTCGCAGACCCACACGGTTTTCTGCCTTAGTGATGACCCCAAAGAGCTGACGATGGGGTATTGCCTATGTCAGCGGTATACTTTGGGCGTTGGGCTGATCGCGCATTTAAGCCAGAATTAAGACAAAAACGAAGAATAGTTACAGCCATTAAACTTTCACTTTGTGCTAACTAGACAGATTGTTCAGCTATATAAACTAGCCGGCGGCTTGGGATTGGCATCAGTCACCTTTGGTAACTTCAATCAGTCAAACCAACTCCCATCAGCCTCCAGCTCCAACTTCAATCGTCAAGATGAAATCCTTCGTGTGCATCGCCCTCATCGCCTTCGCCGCCGCCGCCCTGGCTTCCCCGACCAACGTGGCCTCGTCCAGCGCCACCACCGGAGCCACCGGAGTGAACACCCAGAACACCGAGCTGGAGGGCCAGGGCTTCGGTGACCTGACCCGTCTCCGCAAGTCCGCCTATGGCGGCAGCTCCGGCGGCTATGGCGGCGCCAGCGTGCCAGCTCCTCCCTGCCCCAAGAACTACCTGTTCAGCTGCCAGCCCAACCTCGCCCCAGTGCCCTGCTCGGCTCCTGCTCCATCTTACGGATCCGCCGGTGCCTACTCCTCCCCGGTGGCCTCTTACATCGCCCCCACCTACGGTGTCCCCCAGCAGCAGCTCTACAGCGCCGCCTACGTGCCCCAGAACTTTGGCTACCAGTACTAAGTATTGGCCCGCCACAGCTACCGCCTGATCCCCGCCCACGGACCATGAACTAAACTGCTGAGAAAAAAAAAATGGATAAAAAATGTTATAAAAAATATTTATTGCAAATTAAAATCTATAAAAAGAAATTATAAACAATTGTTTTTATTGAACCAGATTTTAAAAAATTCAACAATTATAGGGCATTAAATCAAGGATCTTAAAGGAGGATTTTCATGTTGAAAATAGCCTTTTTTCTATTCCCATACAATACCTATAGATATCGAAATCGAACCACTATTTCACATAACTACAATAGGAATATATGAGATATATGGCAATTTTATACCCTTGCAGGGTATAATAATTTTAGTCAGAAGTTTGCAACGCAGTGGAGGAGACATTCTCGACCCTATGAAGTATACATAGAATTTCGGTTCCATAGGAACAATCGTAAATTTGAAGGAAAAATTATAACTGTGCCAGTTTTCAACGAATTTTCATATAACTTGAGATATAATAATTTTGTATTATTCTAGAATTTTATCAAGATCTGACTACTATATCATATAGGATTATAAAAATCAAATCATTTATTTTGAAAGCAAAATTACAGGCTTTATTGCCGAAGTTAGCTTAATTTATTGTTGGATTTCATATACAACCAGGAACCCCCCAAATATGTGCATTTAAGGAATTTAAAATCGATATTTTTATATGCACATTTTTTGGGCCAACCAAAGTGCTTCTTTTAAAACATTAAAACTAACCCCTAACTAAACTAACTAACTAACTAACAATATAAGGGGTTTCTGTGCTAATGATTATTAGGTTAAAAATTCAGAACGCTGAATCTGAACATTTTTAAAACTTAATTATTTCATACATAAAATTCATATGTTTTCAAAATTGGAATTTTTTTTTTTTGTATTGATTATGGGCTCATTATACAAGGGAATGGAAGAATTATTTGATTTAAAAATTAAGACATGTATAGTTATTTTTTATTATTTAAAAAAGACATATTTTTTCTAAATTTGGACACACATATCACATATGTAATGCATACATTGGATGAAAAATAATATGTATCAAAATGAACTATTGTATATAATGCATGTTCGTATTACGAACACACAAATATGTACAGATATTTTCTACTGCTTAAATAAACTATTAAATTTATTTTTGTATGTGTAAATTATATACATATTTTATTCAGTGTACTTTTATAAATTAAGGTGCAAACACCAAGTAACATTTACCTAGATTATCAACATTAAAAAAAAGGCTGATATAGGGAAGCATACGCCCAGTTTATGCTTGAACCAGCCAAAAATTATTTTCGCTTTTGGCATTACGATTGCGACACATCCGAAAAGCAATGAACGAACTAAATTGACAAGCAATGCGGAAAAGGGAAAAGTGCATACTTTTCTGTAATCCGATATCAGATCCAATGACAGCCTACACTTAGAAAAATAATCGCTTTAGAATTTAAATCAGAAGAAGTTTTCAAGTTTTGGAAAATATGAATTAACCTAAATCAAAAGAAGTTTTCATGTTTTGGGAACTATTTTTTAACTCCTATATATGTACATACATATGTATATACCCATACATATTTTTATCTAATTAAATTGAAAATTATTAATATATTTTGTATTTTTTGTAATGCTAGTATTATTATTTATGATGAATAGGTTATGATACAGCTACACTGATAAAAAAAATCAAGAATTTTGGTCATAAAATCGTGACCATTTGTTTACAAAAGTAGCGCAAGCATATTTTGGTCTTCTTTTAAGAATT
>VNJV01002261.1:0-10600 GCA_008042635.1 Drosophila nikananu
TCGAGTTTCCGAACAAGGAGAGAGTGGTTAACAGAGTCAAATGCTTTACTGAAATCAGTATAGATTACGTCTGTCTGAAAGTTTCTATGGAAGCCTAGTTAAGGGAAGGAAGTGAGCTCCAAAAGATTGGTTGTCGTTGATCTTTGCTTTAAAAATCCATGCTGACATGGAGAGATAATCGATCTGCATAGGTGCTGCAAATGAGGCGTAATTATTTTTTTGAAAAGTTTTGGAATGGCCGACAACTTTGAGATTCCTCTATAGTTGCTGGCTTCCGATTTGCTACCTTTTTTGTGGAGAGGACAAATGATTCCTTCCAAATAAGGGGAAAGTGGGAGGTTTCTAAAGACAAGGTAAACAATTTCAGAAGGGGATTGCACAGGGCGTCGGCACAATACCTAAGCACGCAGCCAGGTATACCGTCGGGACCTGGCGAAAAAACGGGCTTAACACGTTGAAGATCTAAAAGAATAGAGCTTTCGTCTAAAGTAGGACTGAAAATTAAGTTCGATTTGGGCATGATGTAAGAATAAGTCTGATTAGAGTCAGTGGAAGTTGAGTAAGTGGTTTGAAAAACTGCGCAAACAGATCGGCAATAGCACGATCGTTTTTTACGGTTGTATTTTCAAACGAAAGCGAGGAAGGATGCGTAATGGCTTACGTTCAGTGTTAACAAAACTATACAACTGTTTTGGGTCCTAAGAGATCTGGACCCTACAACGAGTCAAATAATTATTGTAACACTGCGCGTTCAACACGGTAAATCTTGACCGAGCCGATAAATAAAGGGATAGCGCAGAGTTAGAACCGGAATGTTTATATTTAGTATACAGCCTAGATTTTTTATTTTTAAAATGACACAACTCTTTAGTAAATCAAGGAGGCTTATTTGAGGTTGGCGGATAGTATAACGGAACACATTCATTAAAGAAAGAATTCATGGCACTGTTAAAAAATATCCACGGCTTCTGCCATGCCAGTGCACATGTATAAATCGGACCAATTAAAATCTGATATAAAGTTATTCAGCCGCTCAAAGTCCGTCTTGCGAAAACAAAGAACTTTTTTGGCTGGACTGTCAAATATGCTCACTAAGTCAGTCCCAATGTCGAGAGTCACATCGAAAGTAGGATGATAGGGATCTTCGGGAAGCGTCAAAGGCGCCACCCTGGCTAAACTGACTCTTGCCGGATCTGAGACAAAACATAGATCAAGCAAGCGCTCTAAGGAGTTTCGTACATAATTGACTTGAGACAGCGAAATGTCGAGCAAGCCAGCAATAAAATCGTGATGTGTGGAGGTAAGGAGTGAATTAGTCGAATTATTTGAGGACCAAATAGCCCCTGGGATATTAAAATAACCAAGAACTACTAAATGATCCTTATCCGAAAGTCGATTGGTATAGATTTATCTTTGCAGCCGTGGATGCATTCACCAAGTTTGTGTGGCTATTCCCAACAAAGAGCACTGGAAGCGACGAGGTCGTGAAGAAGTTGCAGTAATGGTCCGCTGTCTTTGGCCACCCAGTTCGTCTCATAAGCGATAGAGGAGTCGCGTTTACGTCAAATCAGTTCCAAGAGCATATAACGAAAAATGGAATTGAACATGTGTGGACTACAACAGGAGTTGTAAGAGGAAACGGACAAATTGAACGTGTAAACAGATGCATCATCTCAATGATAGCTAAATTGTCCGCTGAAGATTCGTCCAAGTGGTATAAGTTTGTAGCGCAAGTTCAAGGAGCTATAAACTCCCATGTGCACTGCTCGACGAAGAAATCCCCGTTCCAGTTACTATTTAGAGTACAAATGTACAACAAAGAAAGCGATAACGTGTTGTCGTTGCTGGAGGAAGAAATTGGCAATGATTTCGATCAAGAAAGAAACCAGATAAGAATGGAGGCAAGAAGGAAAATTCAAGAAGCCCAAAAAGCGTACAAGAGGACTACGACAAGAACCGAGTCATGGAAAGGCTCTACAAAGAAGGTGACCTGGTTGCTATTAAGCGAACTCAATTTGTGGCTGGGAAAAAATTGGCCAGTTCGTTCATCGGTCCATACACAGTAAATAAGGTGAAACGAAATGGGCGGTACGATGTAAGGAAGGCAGGATTTGGTGAAGGACCAGCTCTTACTTCGACCAGCGTTGATAACATGAAGCTTTGGAAATATGTGGTGGAAAACGAAGATGCTGCGTCGTCTTGGTCAGACTCAGAATATCAGGATGGCCGAATGTAAAGTAGAGTTGGGTTAATCGATAGTGTCAACGTGACTGCTAGCGATAGGTATACGATATGTCAAGGAAGTAACATCTCCAGAACAAGAAAGGAGGAATCACTAGGGTCGAAGAAATCCAGCGAGTGAAAAGCGTAATAGGAGCAGTCGAGATCGAGAATAAAGAGTCAAAGTTGTTAAGTAGTCGTCGAGGGATCAAGTCCGAACATAGAGTTGGTGTGCCGGAGGGTCAATCGTCGTCAGGTCGTCGGTCAAGTCGTAAAGTCGTCGCGTCGCACAGTTGACGGAAAGATACAGATACGTTGCAAAAATCAACTTTTTGATGAAAACGGATCGTAAGATTTGTTATTGCATTCGACAGGCAATAGTTCAAAAGGGTTGAATCCAAAAAATTATTCAAATCGGTTCAGTATTTTAAAAGTTAGACGTGTTCAAAGTTGAACTTTTTTTGGGTTGCAAAAAAAGGATGTCGTTTTTTAAAAAAATTCTGACTTTGAGGTCGATTTTTAGGTTAAATATGTAACCGACCTGCATGGTTATGGTCTCTATCGAAAGGGCCATCAAATCTCGACAAAACGAATGTAGAATGAAATTATAATATTTATTGCACGTACAGGCATACCTGTTTTACCGAAGTACTAATTTTTCACTTATTTTTCAACTTTGATGGAATGTCAAAAATGAGACTACACGAGATGATGGGTTTGGCGAATGAGGTATTGTTCTTGAATATGTTCTTTATCAAATTCAAAAAAGATTGGCTGCCACGAACTGCCACCCCGGATTTCCAAGGCAAAAGATACTTTCAACTCAACGTAAAAAACGAGCGGTTTCGAGCAAATTCAGCTACAAGCGCAGTACGAAATTGTATGGCGGGCATTCATTTTTTCCTGTATTGGCGGCTTGTTTTTCGATTCCTGACTTTGTATGAAATGAATGTATAATGATTAAAGATTTTTCAAGAATCTTAAATGATGTAAAATTGAATGATGTAAATTGACAAAAAGTGCAAAAATTGTTGAAAATTGATCAAAAATGAATAAATTTGAATTATAAAAAAAAATTTTGTTTTTTTTTTGTTTAAAATTTATTTTGTTTGTTTTTAAAACATTAAATATGCACCATATAAGTATTTTCAGTGAAAACAAATGAAATGTATGGTTCGAAATTGGATAAAAATTGAGAAAACTGCATCAAAAAACCTTAATTTTCGAGTATAAAATCTACTACTTATCACACCATATATTATGACCACTCAATCAAAAGGTACTAAACTTACCTATCATTAAAAAAAAAATTATAAAAATATCTCAACTGGTTCAAGAGTTATGATTTTTGCAAGGCAAAAGTATCTATCCGTCGCCAGCGGATTCGAGAAGACTCCATTCCATCTATTGTCATCCTTGTGTATATCCAACCTAATTATAATAATAAACAGGCTTAATGCCTTACATATATATATATTTTAAATTATAAGTTTTTATTTTTTTTGCCATTCGAGGCATTCATATAACAATAATAATAATAATAACAATAATAAACAAAACGCATAATAAAGAATTAAAGAAGACCTACTTTTTTGTGGTAGGTTTCACTGCGTGTGCTTGTGTGTGTGTGTTCATGACCGTTAGCCTTCCAGGTTAACGGATCGAGCTCAGGTTAGTGGTGATGGTTATATAACTATCGTATCTTATGTGGCTGCCGTAGCCTTAATCTACTTAATATCCTACATCTATATCTTTATATGTATTATTTATTTGTGACGGCCGACCCGCCCTTCACATTCCCCTCCTTCTTCGGGGGACGGAGGGAAATAAGCATCTGGTTCGACCGGGTGATGTGGATCCGATACTGCGCCCCCATCGCGAAGAACAGAAATTTGCGCAGCTTCCTCCGGTCCTGTCGCTCCTCTTCTCGTGTTCGACCAAGGAGTGTGGCAGCTGGTCGCCTCCTGTCACCAGTACCCAATTGTCCGGGATGGGGACGAACCAGTCCTTTCGATCCGGGTTCGGGGCCTTCTTCTCCGACTCCTCCAGGTCGCACGCTTCCTCCTGGCCGAGCTCCGGCTCCGGCTCCGGCTCCGGCTCCGGCTCCCACACCCTCAAGCCGAACACGTGCTCCGGGCTGGAATCTGCTCGATGCCGTACACCTCCTCCCGAGTGATTTCCTACGCCGGGTCGGAGTCCTGGGGGGGTTGCCAGGGCCGGTGATCCGTGGTGTATGTTTCTATCGCAGCCCAGGCGGGGCTGCGAGGCACCATGGTCTCCTCCATCCGGAGGGGATTGGACCCCGGGTGCTGCTCCCGTCGAAGGGTGGCACGCTCCATCCCTCCGACGTCCCACTTCGGTGGAATGTTCCCCCTGCTTCCGACGGGGTATGGGGTGAGGGGTTTCCACGGCCACTCCTCCTGGCTCCCCAAAGGGGACAGGACCATGACCTCCAGTCCGACCTGGATGTCGAGCGTCTGGAGGGGTAGTGAGTCGAACTGCTCGAAATATCGGATGGCATCCACCCAGACTACAGTGTCCCTCCTTCTCTGACCGCGGTAGTATGCTTGTGGCGGTGGGAAGAGGGGACTATCTGTCCATGGCCGTAGTGCCTGGTACAGCCATGCGGTCTTCCTTCTGCGAGGTTTAGCTGCACACGCCGCTAACTTCCCCCATCGCAGTTCCCTCCTCATTCTCCGGCTTCGCCGGTTCCAGATCGTTTACTGTTTCCTTTAAGTCTCCTAGTAATGCCGTTCTGCGTTGTTTACTCTGGGTGTGCTGCAGACGAACGATCGTGGGTGCCAGAAACTTGATAACCTTGTATGGCCCTTCATATTTAGGGGCCAGCTTTACCGCGAAATTATCCGCCGCCTTGGATAAGTAATGCTGCTTGTCGAATACTAAGGATCCTAACTCTGGTCTCCAGGCTCGTCTTCGAAGATCGTAGTGCTTCCGTTGTTCTAGTGAAGCTCCTTGAGTGTTCTCCTGGACGATCTTGAACACGCCACGAAGCATTTCCGCTTTTCTTAACTCAACTAAACCCATTTAGAAAAAGCGTCAAAAATACAAGAAGCATGCTGTTCCCGCTCTTGGAACGCGGAAGGGGCCGATGAAATCTGCGCAGACAGTGTCGAAAGGCTCACTTATCTGCCTGGTAAACATTTTACCCGTTGGTTTACTCTGACTGACCTTAAACCGCTGGCAAGTGTCACACTTGCGTACATACCTGGCTACATCCCGGCCAGTAATACCTCTGGGCGTCCGGGTGGTAGTCTTCCAGATTCCGAGATGTCCTGCCGTGGCCTGGTCGTGGCATTCCGACAGCACTCGCTGGCGGTGTTCCTTGGCCACGCACAGTTTCCATGGCACCATGTCTTCATCATCGGGTCGTGCTCCAATGTGTCGATATAGCTGCTGATTCTCGTATACATAATCTGGAAATTCTCCAGGCTTATCCTGGACGAGTTTCAGCATCCGCTGGTACCAGGTGCATGCGGGTTTGTCCTCCTGTATCATCTGTATCACCTCCAAGGGCTGTCGTGACAGCGCATCCGCGACAACGTTCTGACTCCCGCGCCGATATGTGACTTCAAACTGGTACTGCTGCAATTCTAACGCCCAGCGCGCGATTCGCCCCGTGGGATTATCGATTGAGTTGAAATACTTCAAAGCGAGGTGGTCAGTTATCACCTTAAACCGATATCCTTCTAAGTAACACCTGAGTTTCCTGATGGCCCATATAATGGTCAGACACTCCTTCTCTGTGGTCGAGTAATTCTCTTCAGCGGCTATAAGATGCCTACTGGCAAACGCGATTACTATCTCATCCCCCTGGATCTTCTGGGTTAACACTGCTTCCAGTCCTATGTCACTAGCATCTGTTTGTAGGAAAAACTTCTCCTTAAAATCTGGACACGCGAGGACGGGCACCTTCGTGAGCTTCCTCTTCAGTTCCTCGAATGCATCCTGCTGCTCCTGCTGCCATTGCCATTTCTTTCCCTTCTTCAGTAATAGAGACATCGGTTGGACTACACTGGCGAAGTTTGGAACAAATACCAAGACATCTCCTCATCTCCTTGCATGTGGTGGGCGGACTCAGCTGACGCACTGCCGAAATCTTGTCGGGATCTGTATGAATTCCTTCCTCGCTGATAACATGTCCCAAGTATACCAGGCTGCGCTTTGCATTGAGGCGAAGATTCGCCTTCCGTAGCCGTCGGAATACTTCTTTTAAGTTTTCCATGTGCTCCTCCAAAGTACGTCCAATGATAATAATATCATCTAAGTGTGCAAAGGCGTTGGGCTCCATGTCTGAACCGATGACACTATCCAGCGCCCGCTGGAACGTGGCTGGAGCTGAGTGAAGGCCAAACGGCATGACCTTCCAATGATACAGTCCTCTCCCTGGCACTGTAAACACTGTGCACTCGCGACTGGCTTTGGCCATGGGGATCTGCCAATATCCGCTCTTCAAATCAAGTGTGGATATGTACTTCGCGTTCCGCAGACGCTCCAATATGTGTATAATCCTTGGCAGTGGGTATGCATCTGGAATGGAGGCAGCATTTAATTGCCGAAAATCCACGCATAATCTCATTTCTCCTGATTTCTTGCCAACAAGTACAATTGGGGCACTGTGGGGGCTGTACGAAGCCTCATCGTTCCGTATCAACTCGTCGATCTGCTCATCGATAACCTGCTGCATCGCTTGATTCTTCTGAAAATATCTCTGCTTGATGGGCTTGTCATCCCGCATTGTAATCGTGTATTCAGCGATACGCGACTCTCTTGTCAGTCCCTCGAATTGTGCTAGTTCCTCCTCTAGAAATTTCTCCACCCATGGTTCTAGGCCTTCCTGTTCCTCCGTCTCCTGAATTACTGCCAGTGTTCCTCCTGCGTCGGGTGTATATTCCGTTTTGGCTGGGAAGTGTGTACCCCGCGAGTCACCTCGACTCTCGTTGTTGACTGGTGGTGTCTCTCGATCTATCGGTCGGGTCCGCTTGTTTATTCCGTTCTGCCGGTGCTGCGGGTTCGATGTTAGAAATCTGCTTCGGCGGGGACTCATTTACAAAGAGAGGAGAGAGGACTGAATTATTCCCGGTATTGCTTAGACGAGGGGGACTAAGTTGGATAGAAGTGCGACCACATTGCAGGGTGGCGGATACGCCGCAGTCCATGCCTAACAGCACGTCGTCCATAATCGAAGGCAAAACTAAAAGTGGGAGTCTGACCCAACGTTGGTCCAGCTGGACTTTCGCTACCAGCGACTTGGTGACTTCCTTCTGGGAGCCCTCGCTCAGGCTAACTTGGGTTCGTACCGTCCGTACGTTATCAGGTGTACCTACGCGTTGAACGACTCTCTCGCACCCGCGCGATGATCCTGCTGTCCAGGACTTGAAATATTTCTCCTAATTCCGGGGATTCTTCCTGGTAGTCTCCGGGCGCTCCCCGTGCTGGCGAAGACTCCTTTCATTTCCCGGACCATTTCATTGGCAGCTTTCGCAGGTCCAGACTCCTCTTCGACCACACTCCCAGCAGAAATTAACTCGGCGACTCCGGCATCCGCTCGCATAGTGTCCCACTTCCGCGCAGTTCCTGCAAGCTTCTCTGAAATTCGGCACCACTGATAAGTTTCCCACCCGGGGAACTTGTCCTAAAGTACCAGCAGTGGCATTCCAGGCTGCGATCCGTGGTCTGTTCTCCCCGGTGGCTGCAACTCGGCCAGCCTCCTGGCATGGTTTCCCGAATCCCGATCCCGAGTGACTTCGTAGTTGACCGCTAAGACAGACTCCAGCGTCGTGAATTTGTGCCTCCTAGTAAACAATTGATAATCCGGCTGAAGGTTCTCATAGATCCGGTCTAACTCCTGTTCTTGGTTATATCCAGCTCTGTGCATCAACAGTCGGATATTTACCAGATATTGATGTCGTCCTCAAGTCGTTGAAAATACCTTGGCGGCTAAAATATGTCAAGAAACGCTTTCTTGAAGTTGGCCCAAGACTCCCCTAATAGCTAGCTGGTCCTAAACCAGTTTCCCGCAGAATCCGTCAGCAGTCCGGGAATGGCTTGTGGCATCTTCTCTACGTTGACCTCATATGCGGTGGCTCGCTCCTCGAGATGTTGTATAAACGAAATCGGATCCGTGTTTCCGTCAAAGGTTATTCCCCAATTCCAACGCTTCTCCGCCAAGGTGGCTGCTGTCATCTCGGGTTTCCTAGCTAAAATATCCCTCCTGACCGGATTAGCATCCATGCCTCCGACCACATCGGTGACACCTCCGGGTGTTGGAACCTGGAGCTGCGTAGGACCCGGGTTGTGTGGGCTCGGTGATCGCCGCCGAAATCTCGGTTTCGCAGGCCTGGAGGCGCTCGACGATATCCAAGACATGATCCTCCCTATTCTTAAATGTGGCCAACGGGCTCCTCATTTCTTCAACTCTTCCCGTTGGTTCCAAACCAAACTCCTTTAAAATCGCCTCCAGTTCCCGCTTGCGGAGATATGAAATCCACCATGCACTTATATTTGCGAAAAAGAAATATTATTCGGGACTAACTCAAGACGAGAAAAAATATTTTTCGACGCAGTAAAATTATTGCAGGGTCAAACGAAGCTCAAGAATATTCACATATTTATTTCGAAACACAACGACGTGTAAAATGCTCCAGCGAACCGATGAAAACAAACAATGAGGCAAAACGATTATGAAATTCGGCGACGACTATGTTATAAGCTCAGCTTAGTAGCGACTGTACTTGTTGACTCGGCGACGGTTGTCTGCGAACTCCCCGAAGATCCCGCTGAATATATTCGATGTAGATCGATACCAATGCGGGTGAGACAGACGACGATCAGAGTAAAACAAGATGGCTATGCTGTGGGGGAATAGGTTAGCTTCTCTCTACCTCGTGTTTTAAAAAATCTCGCGACCTGATGGGCTGACTGATAGACGGTCCGCTCTTTTATTGTCTTCTTTGCTTTGAACTTTTCTTATCTATCTTGGGCTCACGTGTTCTGCTGCCCACGTGATCGCATAACCTCTCTGTTCACGCCAGAAGGGCGCGAACTATTGAGCGGCAGTGTGAGCGGCCAGGGCTCGCGCTAAAGCTTTCGCTGCGGCTCTTCTCTTGCTCTCCTCGCGCTCCCCCTCCTTTCCACCAACGGCAAGTTCACCACTCCGCGGTCCCGCGGCTTTTCTCTTGTTAGGTATAAGTTAATCTTAAGCAACCATTGTCCAGTGCAAGAAGTGAAATAAAGTGGAATTAAATCGAAGCCTCTCCCGACGCCTACGACGCAGTGTGAGCGGCCAGCGCTCGCGCTAAAGCTTTCACTGCGGCTCTTCTCTGGCTCTCCTGGCACTCCGCGGTCCCGCGGCTTTTCTAATGTTAGTTTTAAGTTAGTATTAATTTACTGTGAATAAAGTGAAGTCGAAATTGAAGCTGATCCCCGACGCCTTCTTATTCTGGGCCCCCAACAACAACAACTTCATCCAACTTCTTCCCAGCGACCACGACCCACTCCAGCGGCCGTACCGGACCTTTGGCTATAACTCCGCCCACTCCAGTTCATGGTCCTTCGAGCCGGATCTATCCTGATCCTCCAGCGCCCCCTGCGGAAAATCCAAAGATAAGTACGGTTTTTTCGATTACTAGTCCGTCCGTGGTCGCCATATTCTTTTTCCAAAGGCGTTTGATTCTTTCCTTCCCTCCGTTCCGAAAAGTTAAAGTGATATATATATATTATGTGCATTCGCCCAGCTGCAGTGAAGTTCATCCCATTTTTTTTTAAAGTGCAACAAGTGCTTTGCCAATATCGGCCCCCTACTTCGTTTTCCACTGCGATCCGCTGGTGTCAAAAACACATATATATATATATATATATCACATACACCCATCCATATTCACAGAAAACGTCCGTCACTAAACTGCTGTTTTTTTTTTTTTTGTTTTTAATAAAAAAATATATACACACTGTGAGGAGTGCCTCACCCTACTCTGTAAATATGTTGTACATATAGTTAAGTTAGCCCTAAGTTAGTTTTAAGTGTCATTTGAAGACCCACGAAGGGCACCTGTAAATAAGCTAGGAGGTAGGGAAAACCCTACACCCGCCAACAACATCGACATAGCCGGTCGATCCACAGAGCTTTAACTGTGCAGTCGATCATCAGAGCTATAACAAATCAGTCGTTTAGCAAGGATTCACAGGACTATTCAGTCAACAAGCCGAGCTCCGAACAGCAACAGGACCAGAAAGGACACAGACACAGGATCATACCTGTGCCCAAGGATACTCATAGGACCCTCCAGCACAGCAAGGATCCTTCAAGGATCAACCTCGCCCCGCTCCTGCACCCTAGCCAGGACAACGCGAGCTATCAACC
>VNJV01002263.1:0-23733 GCA_008042635.1 Drosophila nikananu
TATTTGCGAAAAGGTCGCTTATGTCACTATTATCTTGTTCTTATTCTCTCCCTTTATGTGTTCTCCTTGCTGTTTTGTTTTCCTTTTTTCCGATGGGGTCCTAAGAGCGGCGAAAAACGAGAAACCGAGTCGAGTCGACTATACGAATTTATTTCTGTATTTATTCGGGATGCCTTTATCGTATTTTATTTATATATATTCAGGACCGCTGGAGTTTATTTTTACGTTCAATTTTTTGGGGAATCTGGGAGGGAACCAAACCAAATCGAACAGAACAGAACTGAACGCGAGAAACGACGACGGAACCGTGCGAAACGAGCGAAAGGCGGCGGCACGTCTATTTGGCACGTCCATTCATTCAAAACTGAACCGCCACACTCGAATCGCCAGCCAGTGAATCACAATGAGCCGGGCTCGTAAGCAGTGATGCCAATTTGGCTAGACTGCTTCAGCCTGAAAATGAGTCAAACAGCCCCTATCCGAAAATCTTTCGTTTTTTTGTTCCCTTATACGGAACCCTGTCTTTCTAGGATCTTTCGGTTTATAAGTTATATAAAAATTATTAGAAAAATGAATTTCTTGTTTATGTATTTTAATTTCCATGTATGAAATGACAGAAGAATACGTGACATTGAGGATGTTATAATACATTAACTTAAAAATTATTAAAATATCAAAACTGTTTTTAAAATATTAAATATAAAAAATGTTCGTCTTCCTTTTCTTCCTTATTTTTTAACTTTTCAGAATTTTTCTGTTTTTTCCTTCTCTTTTTTTTGGAAATCTGTCTTTTTTTCATAAAAATTTTGGCATCACTGTTCGTAGACATTCGCCCGCCGTGTTGCTGAAGCAGCAGGCAACCCAGCAACATGTTGCCATCGTGCGGCCCAGCAGCAACATCGCATCGCTTCGCTGACGAATGAGCGTGCGAGGCAGCAGCAGCAGCAACAGCAGCGGCAACACAGCCACTCAGCAACCAACGAAAATGATAAATGGCGGCATTGTTTTTGTGAAAACACACACACGCACACTCGGTTGCTGGAGGGGAGAAAACAGTGTGGGGCGGATAGTTAGGGGTAACCTTATTTATTATTTAATATGTAATTATAATAGCATTTCATTAAATATCCAGGATAAATAGAAAAGGACTCGAACTACAGAAATATTAAAAAGCTCATTTCTAACTAAATCAAAAATCATATTTTTAGTTTAATCAGAAGACGTAATCTTTCCGAGTTATCTAGTTTAAAAGGTATTTTATTTCGGGAATCGGTTATCCATTAAGTGATTTTATGACTACTCAAAAACTATTTTAATTCACTATGTTATTTCCTTATAAGAAATGTTTCACTTAGAAGCGTAGTCTTGATATAAATGTTTATACCATACAATGTCTACTTTAAATTTATATTTATTTATTTATTAATATAATTTAATGTTGTGTTATTTAATATAATTTTATTAAATTATTATATGTAATTCCGAAAAATAAATTTAATTTTCTTTTAAACTATTAAAGAACTGTTGGAATTCAATATGGTATTTGATAAAGATTTGGTATCATACAATATTTATATTAAATTAAGCATGTGCTTTAGTATTGTAGGAAATGTAGTGCAATTTTCTAATTTCTCATGTATTAAATTTGCCTTTCCTGTAACCTTTCCCAAGAAGCTCCTATTTATTTCCCCGCACTGTGCTTGCTGCCAACTTATGTTGCAAGGGAACTCAGAATATTGCTGGCAAATGTTGCGCGCGCGTTGCAAACTTGTTGGCCCAATGTTGCCGGCGTGCAAATGAAGCAATAATCAAAATAATTACCTTCAAATGGCAGAAGTTACAAGCCGCGCTTGTCCATTTATAAGCGGGCATAAATTAAATGCACATTCAAAGCAAATCAAGAGGGAATATTAATAGATTCCAGTGAATATCAATGATAACTAAATAATCGAGAGCTTTTCACACGGAAATTCAAATTTTTAGTTACAAATTCTTTGTCGTTTACGGATTGGCGCTTTGACTTTGTGCCGATAATTGCTGCCATGAATATATAATAATTCAGAAGAACCAAAGGGTGAGAGGAGCTTTGTTTGTTTAGTAGTCAGGAAACCCTTTTTCAGTTTTTTTTTTTATTTATGCGAACAGGCTGAACTTGAATTTGATTTTTGTTGTTTTTTTTCGGGCAGCAACAACATAATCACAAAAATTACCGCCATGCATATGAAATACAAATATCCCCCTCTCGGAAGTCCCCCCTTCAAAGCGCACGCAACAAACACAGAAAAAAATAAAAAGCGGAGAAAAAAGATTTATTGCTGTTGGCGGCGCAATTGTTGTTGCCGCTTCTGCAGAGTAAAAGGAAGATTTACAGGAATAGCTCAATATCGTGAACCAACCGAAAAATATAATTTAAATACCTAGTATTGAATTTGGATAATTTTTTTATATTCTTGTTATTGTTTAATAAATACAATTGAACCGAACGCTGCGGGTGCTACATGGCTCATAAACCGCTTTAAGTCTGGGTCAAAATGTTAAATTTAAAATAATAATAAAATGATTCGATTTTTACAAAACCTTTCCGTTAAAAATATAATATGTATTTTAGTTTTTAACTTTAATACGCTAAAGTCTCCAAAGATTTATAGAAAAGAAAAAAATAAGCATTCCTCTAATTCCATTTAAATAAATTTAACTCCGTCCCTGAATCAAAGTGCACACCGTACTTAGTAAAAAGTTGAGCCGCAATTGAAAGTGAAAAGCGTGGAAACGGGGAAGTCATCGAGAGTGTCGTCGGTCAGTGAACGCCGTCGGCTAAGGACCTTCTCTACCACTCTTTCCCTTTCTTATTGTCCTCTCCTTGCCGCGATCCAGCGGCATGGCTTCATTATGCCCGAGGTCCTGTTTCTCGTCCTGCATTCAAATCTATATCAGATTTTTCAATATCCCTTTGCATATATTTAAGCGCTAATTGCGTGAAGCCATAAATCTAAACTCTGTTTTTTATGCAGACAGAAGGCAAGGCAGGAGAGGGAGCACGATCGTGATGATAACTTCATTTAATGCATTTGCAACGCACCAAAAACTTGCAACAGTTGTGCTTGTCGCTCTTTTTCTTATTTTTTTGTGTTGATTTTCTTAGATCTGCCATAAGGGCTAAGAATCTCTGGGAGGAAACCGAGAAAAGTGGAGTATTAAGGAGGATATTACACTAGAAGACCATTTAAGATATAATGAATTTATTATATCCCACATTTAGTTAATAATATTAACTTTTATTTAAAAATCAACCAGAAAATGTGCTGTGCTTAGTCCCCTCCACCTCCTAAAATGTATCAAGGCCCCTGACTCGTGCTAATTTAATTTATTTCGGCATCTGTTTCGAGCACATTTAACATCCATTAAGCGCGGCAATTCTCTTGATTGCACTCACATCCTTGTGCGTGCACCCTCCCTAATGCACTGCCCCATCTCACCCGAATAAAGGCACACCCTCATCCTGCGTAGCCTCCAGCCCCGTTTCCCTCTGCTTTCGAAAAGCGACACTGAAGCGGGACGTCATTAGCCATATCCTGCAGCCAGCAAGAAGCTGTCCTGGACAATGGCCAATGACGTATCAAAAACAATTCTCGCCGCAAAATCCGTTGAATTGAAATTTCAACTTAGGGAAAAGGGTCCATTTCCCCCGAAAAACCCCTCTCAATCTACACCCTCTACGACAGCGCCGACGACCCACTGCTGTCAGGCCAAAAGCTGACAAAGACGAAAATCAAAAACGTTACGTGGTCCTGGCAGCTTCCACTCTAGGACTCGAAATTAGAGCCTCCCATGCAACTGCTAAAGGGAGCACACACACAAACCCACACGAGGCACACACAGTCTCTGCCACCGACTAAAACCCACAGTCACTTAGGCATTTCCACAGTCCAGGGCAAAGAAATAGGATACATTAAGAATGAGGGAAAAATAGTAGGGCAACCATTTAAGACAATAAATTTCAAAGAGCCAATAATAGAAATTAAGTTCCTTTAAAAATATTAGAAACCGTTTAAAATAAGCCCTATACTGATTCTACAGTAATTGGTAATTCATTAATTGTGTTTATTTATTTATTTTCGTGTTTATTGTGCACTTTATTATAAGTTTGGATAAATCTTAGCCATAGCTGCTCTCTACTTTTTATATTTGCAAGGTCTCGAATAGACACAATTTTTTATCTGTTATCAAATTAATTTATAATTATAGTAATTTTGTATTTAAAAGAGGGAAGTCATGCTGCTTTATTACTGGAATTTAAGCTGTAATACAGGAGTAGTAAGAGGTATACACAGTTTTAAGTTTGACCTATTTTAATAAAATATAATGTAATGTAATTTTTCAGTAAACATACATACATATGTATGTACATATGTACCTTTATGAATTTTAAGTTTGCCTAATTATAAATTGTAATAATCTCTATATTCCTTCCTTTTTATACCAACATAAATTTACTTAAATTAAATAGTAAATACAATTTAATTTACAGAAATAACTCCTGCTTTTCGTGTGCTAAATCCATGCCCCGATCTGTGGATATCCCGCATCCATATCCAGTCTAGCGGAGGGCGAGACCGAGAGCGAGTTGACTGGCAAAAGATATTCCAAACTCCCATATCCGATCCGCACACACACACACCCATACTGCCGCACACAATCGCAGATTCCGGCTCGCATATGAGTATTGAACGACGAAATGAAACGCACATAAATCAAAATGGCCGGACAGCGGACCCAGCGACGGGTCGTCGGTCGTCGGTCGACGGTTGAGAAGGACGTCGCTGCCGCTCGTTCTCCGTTTTAGACTGACAGGCGGACTGGAGTGAAGAAGGGAAGGGTAGGGGAGCGGACGGAGCACGGGAGTGCGGCGGAAAACCCAGGCCGCGAAGGGAGAAGGGCCAACTTTTTGGGCGCACGGGAAATGAAACTGAAAAGGGAAAGGAAACGGCGTTTTGCTGCCGCCGCTCTGCTAACGGTTGCTGTGCGGGTTTGGGCTAGGGGAGTGGCGGGCCGGTCGGCCGGGGGTGGTGGTGGCGACCCGAGGGGGTGGTGCGGGCCATGGCTGAGTGCGCGCTGCTGAACAAATGAAATGACGACGGGTTGACTGCCTGTCAAAAGAACAAACATGGGCGCACAAGCCTCTGCCTCTGCCGCTGCCTCAGTCAACGTCGCTGCCGATCACTGAAAAAAAAGCTTAGGTTTCGCAAATACTGCTACAAGAGTAGTAGACAGTTATGATAGTTATCATTACATTTTTGTAAGCAAAATATAGAATAAAAATTGTAAATTAACAAATTTTGAAATTCGAACTATTTCATTATAATTAGTAAAGTACAACACTTTATTCTCTCTCTGTGCAGTCGCCATAGGAAATCAAATGAAATGAAATGCACACATGACGAAACAAAAGCCAAAGCCAAAAAACACAAAACACAGAACCGAAAACAACAGAAGCGGCTGAAACAAGAAACAAAAAACGAAAAACAAGGCGCAAAAAATTATCAACCCGAAAGGCCGCTGGAAATGGCAAACAACGAAAGCAAAACAAAAGCTCGCAAATAAGCAAAAAGGAAGCCGGCAGAGGCCATCATTGTAATCATCACCAGCGGAGGGTTAAGGCTCGAGGGGGGAGTGCGGCGAAGGACCAGCAGGAAGAGCTGGCAAGAAGCAGCAAGCAGCAACAGGAACGGAACAGCGGGCAGCCCCAATCCTGACAGCCTCTGCCGGGGTCTGTGTGCGGGTGTCGCTGTGTGTGTGTGGGGGTGTGTGGGGGTGTGTGGGGTGGGAGTTGGTTAAGGGACCGAAAGTGGGCAACAGGGGGTTAAAGCCTGCTGCTGGTCACATTTGCGGCTGCGTCCTTTGCCCGCTGAATATTAATTAAGGCTAATAGAATCGTTAGGCAATAGGAAATATTGGCCAACTACAATTGGGAATTTTGTGGGAGTCATGGAAAGGTCGAAAGTTAAATAAGATGTAAGCCTGCAAAATATTTCTGTTATGGATATTTAAAAATATTTAAAAAACAATCAATACTATCCTCTTTAAATAAACGAAATTATTTTAACCTCAGAGTAATTCAAACTTAAATTTGTGAGCTTTTCCTCAGGTATTAAAATAAAAATCTATAGATTGTAATGTCCTTATCACATCAAAACATTCCTCATGAATAAACTATTATAATCTTCATTAATTTCTTAATAAATAATAAATAATGAAATATTTATTTCTCTGTTAAAATTTTAGTTTTAGATGCATCAAATTGTATACTTTTTATGTCCTCAAAAATATACACCATTTAATCAATGGTAAAATATAATAAAATGCATTTTAGCAGCCTCTATTATATTTCTGGTTTCTGTACATCTTTTAATATTTGTAATATTATTTACCCCAATAATAGTTATTTTCCTTTTCCACCAATTAACACACCATTCCTTTGATCCTTGCACCCACCAAGAACACAGAGCACAAGTCAACCGAGTTGATTACACCGAATTACAGGCCGCACCTGTCATCGATCCAGCCACGAATTCACCCCTCCAACTACTAATTTCCGCTGAAAAATTAAACAAATAATTCAGAGAGAGAGGGGGGAAGGAGAAAGAGCCATTGAACACGCCCCCGTGTAAGTCCGAAAACATCAAGTGGAAATTGAAATGTTTCCATTGTTACGAATATCAATTTCGACATTTTCCAAAGACAGCGCAGGAAGGACAAAAAAAGAAAGAAGATAAAAACAGCAGAAGGACACGAGAAGAAGGGGCTGGACAGGCAGCCTTGTGCTGTCCTGTTCCTTGTTCCTGGCTGGCCCGGCTGGTGTTGGCAACGCACATGTTCCAATCTAGGCGCACAAGAACTGTACATGAAATGATTACCCGAACTGGGAAAAAATAGAATAGAATTTCAATTTCAGAAACGTGTTTCAGAGCGGAGGGTGAACAAAAAATGACACGAGATGGGAGCTGGAAAATGGGAACTGCGAACTGGGAGCTGGGAAATTTGGTTTCGAAACAAGAGAAGCGCATTTTTCCGGAGGGCCGACTTGACTTGTCTTTGCCGGATTTTTGGACACTTTCTAGTGCGTGTGTTTTTTTTTTTTGTTGGGAGAAAAAGCACCCCCGAAAAAGGCAGGAACTGGAACCGAAACATGGCAACACGGACACGGACACGGACAATGACGGATGAGTGCTGTCATTATGGCGGCAGCGACGAGGGCTGAAGGGTGTCTAAAATCGAGCTGACGAACTGTCACTCACTCACCCACCCCCGATTCCCTTTCGCACTGCCACTGGGAAGAGATTTTGTGGCATCTGGAATGGCGTCTGTCCGCCCGCCACAAAAGAGGGAGGATTTTCTCGGCGCAGGCCAGTGCCTCAGATTGATTGCTCTCAAAATGGATAAACCGGAAGGCAGGCTGGCGAGGCAACATGGCCGCCCAGCATCCCCAGAATTAATATTCATAAATACACGGCAGTAGTCACAAAAGGTGCAAAACTGGCAACCGGAAAATGGAAAATGTTAATCGTCCGCCACGCACTCAAGTTGAAAGCGCACGCGGTCTGCTGTGGAAATGCGTCTGTCTGGCTTAAAGTTTTTCCAAATGTTTACCAAATTCCAAATTTTATTCATGGGCCTGGGGTTGGTTTGCTTTTGGGTTTTGGCTCGAGAAGAACCAAAAATTTAATTGGTTGCGCTTGAGAGACACTCAGATGAGTTGAAGTTAAACAATGCCTAATGGGTTATTCTTCTCATGGGAAGCAGAGCTGGGGCAGGGGTTATCTGATGAAGTTATAGTCAAGGAGGATATCAAGATCGAAATTTCTTACCAGAAGAGAATAGAGTTTAAAAGAAGTTATAGTGGATTCAGCATTAAGCCTTACCTGTAACGAAAAAAAAGGGAATATAAAGAGTTAGTTTAGGTTATAAAATTCTTTAGAAAATTGTAATTAAAAACCTATGCTCTTCAATTTAATATTCCCTAAAATTAAAGATATAAATCAATGCTTTTCAATTCAATATACTATAGTTCAATATTCAAGTTTTAACATCTCAAGGAATTTAAACTGGCTTAAGTCCAAGACACCTTCAATAAATATCTTTTACTTTCAAGACAAACTCTCTTAATTTGCGCAAATAGAATGCACTTAAAAATTCGTCACACGCCTACACGTGACCCAGGATAATAAAACAGGAAGGACACCCCTTAAAAGCCCTTCGAAGCAACCCCTTAACCAGCTTCCCCTCCGCCTAATGAATCATTGAGCCAAAGCAATGCCCAAAAAAATCAGTTCGAGAAACTTCAACCCAAAACGATGGAGAAACAACAACAGCCGGGGCGGAAAATGGTCAACTTTCGCAAAGGAACAGCGGACCGAGAGGGGTCGGAGTCATTTTTCCTTGGGGGTGGGGAATTTGGCAGGAGCTGGAACCCGTGCCATACATGAGTTACAATATTTTTCAATTAGAAATTATTCTGTTGAAAGTAATTCGATTATTTTCACTCGGCAGGCGACACGACTGCCAACTGCCTCTGGCCGGTTGCCGTTGTCAGCTTCCGCTGGGCGCAGGATTCAGGAGCCAGGACCTCCCCAGTAACAACTCTCCACAGCAACGAGCAAACAATAGCTATAGCAAAAAAAAAAAAAAAAAAAAGTTGCAGGCAAAAATGTTTGCAAACAATTTTCGATTGGCGCCGCCGCCAAAAGGTAAGGGAAAATATATATATATGTACGGTTCCTGTTGAGTTTTCAATTTCTTTTCATTTCCCTCTCTCCTAAAATAAATTATTTTTGCTGAAGAAGGGAAAATCTGCTGCTGACAAAGTTAACAGTTGCCGGATAATGATTTTCCCGTCGTTAAAAAAAAGTAAAATATCACTTGTTCAAGAGCGGGTTATGAGCACTTAATCAGGCTTTCCCCCTCCAAAATCACTCTGAGGGAATAAGAAGCCCCTTTCAAGGGACCCTCAATCGTAATCGCTGATCGGCGTCCATCGTTCATTCGTTACAAATGTCTCTGGCACTTCATAAAACAAATTTATGAACTCGTCGCACTCGATCATTGATCTCGACATCTTCATCAGGTGATCCGGATTCAGCACGAATGTGTCCTCGCAGGAAGCACTCGAAGAAAAGGGGTTAAAACCGAAATTTAGAAAATAACTATGAAGGTCAGAAGTAACTTAAATAAAGTTTAGGTATATATAGGCAACGATGACACTACGTTTGATTTAATATCTTATTTATTATATTTTTAAACAATTATAAAGTTTACAAACTTTACTAGTTCAAAATCTCTTCTATGAAAGAGATTAAGCCATGTACACCCTTTCCCTGGTACAATAAAACATATTTTTTTAGTGAAGCAATTGTTAAGGAGCCCCATTTAATTTTAGAATATGGTTTATAATATTCTGACACTTTTTATTCCCAGTGCATCATGCCTTGTTATAACTCAATTGTTTGATCCAAATTCCATGCAATTGCTCCCCTGGTTACCCATTGTGGCCGGCCTTTTCTTGCGACTCATTCGAGGCTGCACAACTGGCCGACAGACAGAGCTCCTTCTTGGCCAAAGTCGGACTCTGGGCTAATGAATTTAATGCAACTTTCGGCCGCCTCTGTTGCCGCTGTGCACTGCACCATGGCATTCGCCAGCGTTACTGTCTTCTGTCTTTGTTTTTGCTGACTTTCCTTAGCCATTTGTGTCTGACGTTTTTGCGCACGAGTTATGCGTATTTATGATATACGTAGTACGTTTTTCTGGGTCCCGCTCCAAAGTCTGAGGTCTGAGGTCCAAGTCCCAGTCTGAGTCTGAGCCCGGGGTCTGGGATCTGCGCATGCACGGGATGCCGGGTTAACCTGTTGCGTTGCTGTCGCTCTTTTTGCGCCTCATTGTTAGCCGGGTTTTCAGTTGGCCGACGGCGACCGGTTTGTGACATTTTCTTGTAAGCCACGCACCTACAAGTCAAATTTATCTCGCTCATTGCGGAATGAAGTTGTTACAGTTTTTCCCCCCACTGTTCCGTTTCGATTTGATCCGAGTTGAGTTGATTTTCGATTGTCACACAATTGTGACATGAAATGACGCAATTCACAAGTTATGCCCCAAAAGCCCCTTATCTCTATGCCATTTGTGGCTGATCAGGACAAGATAATCAAGATCTAGTCTTGGGGTTTGAGTTTGTTTTTTGAATATTATATTATTTACATTACAAATTGGGGTAATATAGATTAAAATACTTTAAAAATTGTTTATAAGTTCGTTTTATTCAAACAACAGAAAAAGCTATTCAAAACTTTGAGAGGCATCCTTCCCTCTTTTATCCTCCAATTTTGTGAATCCAAAAACACGACCCTTGGCCCCTGGCCAACATGGTAATCCAATTTGCCCCAAGAACTTCCTGGAACCTCTGGCTGCTCCCATTTGGAGTTCAAATCGATTCATTAAAATCGTGGCAAGGGATCGATTTTGGGCCAAGAGTCACACAAAAAAGAATAAATCGAACGCAAGTAAAAAAGAGCTGAAAAGACGCCAACCCATAATCAAAACCCGGACATATTATATGTATATCGATGGACCCAGCCTAAGCCCAGGCAACTCGCAGCTTGTGGTAATTTTGTGGGCGTTCCTCCTTAGATTAGGTCAGGGAACGTGCTTTGAATAGGGACCCCTCTTCTAAGTCGTCTAAGCCGTATCAGGAACCGAATCAGAATCTGAGTCAGAATCGACGCTGCTGTTGTCCTTCCTGCGTGCGTGCGAATCAGTTAAACTCGTTCCCACTCTAGCAGAGAGAGAGAGGAGAGGGAGGCGCAGGGAAGTCGACTCCGGTCGGACACATGGCCATCTCCTGTTGGCCCAATATATGCATGCGGTGCACATAAATCACTGTCAACCATAATCATTTAAAATCAATCAAAATGCGAACGCTTTGACTGCAGAATTGCCGGGAATTGGCCGAACGTGGCCAATTTCCAGCTCCAATCCGGCCACCATCTCCACACGGCTCACACATGCATTAGGCTCCCCCTTTCGACCTCCTATCAAACGTCTATGATCTCCTGCAGTTGGTCAGTTCTGGCTGTCTGGCTGGTCATTTGGCCGTTGCCGTTGCCGTTGCCGTTGCCTGAAGTTGAAGCGATTAGTAGTGGCCCACAGCACAGTCTCTCTCTCTGGCTCACCCACTCTGGGCCATCTTTTTTCCCTTCGCCTGCCCGTCAATTTTGTGCAGTTTTTACGCGTGTGTCTCAACCTGTCCGGAATGGCCTCAGCTCTTTGCGAGCGGCGACTGTTAGAAAATCGCACACACTCACCCGCGCTGGGGCATTACCATATCGAATCCCCTTCAAGGCCCCCTTGAATACCCCCTGAAACTGTATTCTGTCGGGTCCTAGCCCCTTCCCTGGACAGTTGTTTACTGGTGTCTGGAACTGACTCTGGCCCAAACTGTGCGTCATGTGTCCGTCTAATGACAGGGACAGGAACAGGCACAGTGGATATGGGAAAGCTTTATGAAACTTAATTGAATAAGTTATACAATTTAGAATAGTTTTATAACATTTAGAATTGTGAAAAATAATTAAATAATAATAAATATATAATAATAAATTAATAAAGCAAGAAATATAAATTTAAATAAGGGGTAAAAATCCTTTGATTAATATAGTTTATAAAAAAAGTTTTAAAGGGGACTTTTTACTTTATATTAGTAGGTTTCTTTTGAAAGATTTATTTTAAAATATTTATTTTAAAATTATATAAATTAAATATTTCTCTTAAGTAACTCCCATTGTACCCACCGTTCCAGTTGTTTTCTCGCTAGGCAGCTCCAATTTTGAAGTTTTGCCGCAGTGAGCCTCCAGCTCAGCGATTGGGTGGGCTTGCGATCTACTTAAATGCCTTATCGATGACTATATACTGAGGCGATAACTGCGTAAATTGCCCAGCCAATTATCGATAGATCAGCGATAGGCCACGAGCAAATTAGCGGGCAAGTATTACGCGGCGAATCGCTTATGTAAGAGCTTATCGGCTCCATCTGGAGGTGTTCTCCACGCTGTTCTCCCCCCGAGCAGATGCCAGTCAATGTTCGATGTCTTGGCACCTGTCAGGGCGAGTGTGTAGTAGCTGTGTGGGTGGATATATACGTATATATACCTATATATATATATATATCGTGTGAACCCCTGCATATGTTAATGTTCCCTGGCTGGCCGCCATCTTCCACGGCGGTGCTCGGCCCCTCTTTAATTTGCCTTTGTTTTTTTTAGTCGGTTTCTCTTGCCGAAAAAAACTTTTGGCCCAGAGTCTTAGAAAATTACAGTGGAGACTACACACACACCAGTTCCTATTTGGTTTCTTCTTTTTGTGAATAATTTAACTCTTAGAAATTCTTTGAGTTTACCTTTTCGCCTTTACCTGTGCGGTGGCTTTGCCTGGCTGTGGTTTCCCATTGCCGTGGTTCCATTTCCAGCTCCGCCGGCTCTCATAATAATAATGGCGATAAATCAAAAAAATTGCACCTTTCATTCAAGTCGGCGTTGGAGTCGGGCCCTTTTCAGCTCCCAGACTGGGTCTTTTCCCTCTTCCTGTCTGCCCGTCGTCTAATGATAACTTGCAGTTAAATTTGCACCCGATTTAGAAGTCACCTCGTCAGAATTTGGAAAAGGAAGGTAAGCTGGAGACTATCATGTGGGATTTATATACAAATATATTCTTTAATACCTTAAGGGTTTCTATAGTAGGAAATCGAATTCATACCGTGCTTATATGTTGTTTAAAAATACCTTTCAGGAGGGTAATTATATTCCTTGAGTTTGATTTGGAGAGAAATTCACACGTGCTGTGAAATCTGGCTTGAAATCTAAATTTGTTCTACGAATAACAAGCTTAAAAGATGCCAAAAGCGACATATATATTAATAATTATATATAATATAATAATAATATATAAATAATTGGGGAATTGTTCATATCGCGGCGCTTAAAGCGTGGCGGGAACTATTCCTTATTCGGGCTGCCTCGCAGAGCCAAACATCGGGCTCAGTTTTTTTGGTTAACGCGTGTTGTTGCGGCTCTTGGATTTTGGTTTTTGGATTTTGCGTGTTTTGAATAAATTTTATGCGTTTGCAGTTGACATGACATGTGCGTGCAAACATTTTTCATTTCCCCATTTTGTATGCCAGGCTAGTATTTCAAAATATGTATGTATATATGTATATTCGTAATTAAACACAGAGGCAAGCGCGGCGAGTCGAGAAATATTATGCTCCAAATTGAGTTTTATTGCGGCTCATATGTTTGCACACAAGGATAACGATCTAACGCGGAGCTCATTGCACTAATTACAGGACCCGCTCGTTCCTGAATTCCTGAATAGCATGGCGTGCCGGAATGTCCTTTTTATGGGCATGTATTTATAATTGGGGAGCAATTAAGATTGCCAAGGATATTCGAGTGCGCTGGCTTCCAGTTGAATTTATTTTTCCGATATGATAAAATCACTTAAATGCAGATTTTGTCTAAATTAATTGCAGCACAGTCTTGGCATAGGTAACAATGTTTCTGTACGTAAGCCAAAATACTAAATTATGTGCGAATAAAGTCTTCATAAATAATCCCTAGCCTGTATTATTTGTCAGAATTTTCTTTCAAGCCAATATATAGTAGAACCCTCTTTCTTTCTCTAAAATTTATTATCCCCCGCAGAAAGTGCCAAATCAGCGCCATCAACGCCGGCTGCCAAATGGATTTTCTGGGCCATCACAAGAATTTGTTTAAACAAAAAGAGCCAGCGGGGAATTAGCCAAAGTGGTGTGTGCGTTTTAATTATGACAAGAGCGGGTAGGTTGACAGTTTTAGCGCTTGGGCGGGAAACTGATGTTTATTATTTAACGAAATAACGAAAATATATACGAAATAAACCAAATATTTTAAGTGTTTTGCAACATGTTTACGAGACAGCCGGATCGGGCTACATATCTTTTTGGATTTCTCGAAAGCTTCCCCCGAAAATAAACACAGACATTTTGAAAGGGACCCCGGGATTGATTTATGGCCCCAAATTGAGGAGATTCCACCCCTCCGTCTCGGAAATTATTGGAAAGGTATCAGCTCTGGGGGCCTCCCTTGGCCTGCAACTTGATTTCCATTCACGGGCAGCTGCAGGAAACACATGGAACTAATTTTTAATAATTATTAAAATTGCTTCAAACGCTTGCTTAAGCCCCCTCCTCCTCCTCCGACGCTGTGCACAGAACCTTGAAATATTTGTCTTGCTTTCCTTTTTTTATGTACAAACCTACATACATATATTTTATGAATTCATTAAAATTTGTGCGCCGCATTTTTGTATTCCCTTCACGTTTTCCGTGACCTTACGAAAAACGAAAAAAAGAGCCCAGAGTTTTCCCTCAACTGTATTATTGTTTTCTGTGCTAATTAGCTAAAGTTTTCATTGTATCTAATTAATTATGTGACACGCTTATCTGGAGTCTAAAATAAAAAGTCTTCGGTCTTTCTGGGGCCATTGCGGAAGTGCCCTGGAAGGGGTAACCACTTGGCTTCCGACTCTTGAACCGGCCACACCTCTCGGCCATAACAATTAAAATCGAATAAGCAGCCAATTCATGTAATTCACTTAGCCAGCCTCAAACGAAAGAGAGTCTAAGGCCATAAAATCCGTTTTACTGCTTTTACTGCCGCCCAAGAACCTTTCCACAGCCCGGGGGCAGGCGGGGCCAAAGGAGGCCACCGACTGAGGGGCTGGGCCACAGCCAGCTGCGGTCTGTGCGGCAAATGGCGAAATGATTGCTTTTTATGACCTCATAAAATTAGATACAAATCGCTTTGTCGACGTTTATCTCTGCGCCCTGCATCTCCATCTTTCTGGGCTTCTGTGTCCCGGCTTCTCCCCACGAATAAGGAGGGTCCCCCTTGCAAAGTATGCCAAATGCTGGCCAACTGGTTAAGTAAATCATTTAACGCCTTTTTAGCGTTCCGTGAGTGTCTGTCTGTGTGTGGCAATTATCAAGTGTTCACTGTGGTTAGTTTTACGACCTTGACGGCTTGAAGGGATTTTCTGTTTTTTTTTACTGGGTTGAGGAACGAGATTTTTATGGTGTTACTCTTGGGATGAGTTGCCATTATCGAGGGTGATTTTGGTAACAATCTGTGGCAATGTTAAGTAAATCGTTGTAAGCCTAAATGTAATGGAGTTATGACATACAACATATACGTTTTTATGGCTTTATAAGTAGGGAAAGGATTTAATAACCAAATGACCTATTTATTAATTGTGTGAATAAAATATCTGATACTTAAGGGAAAGGTTTAATAAAATCAAATTAACAAAATTGTCTATTAAATATAAATTGAGGAGTGTAAATATATACAAATTCAGTCAAAAATAAAATCTGATGTCTATGAAAACTCTTTTCGAAGCCACAAAACCTTGTAGTAATTTAATAAACATTTTAACCTATTAAATATATCCGTTAAACCTTTAAAAAACTATTATCTTAAATTTTAAATATAGCATCAAATTGTATATATTTTTAAGTTTATAATTACTCAATAACACACAACAAAATTCATATCCTGCAACCCTCTGATTCAATGATTCAATTTTTGGTTCATAGAAAAACCCCCTTTTTTAGTTTGTTCATAGAAAAAGTCCCTGTTTTTTGCCGAAAGAGCTGCCGCCATTTCAACAACATTTTAATTGAATTCATTACACTTAAAAAAAATACAAATATGCATATATATATATCCAGCACTAAAGAGTAGGAGAAAGAAACGAAAATAAAAGGAAGACCGACTGAACGAGAGGGGGACCACCAAAAAAATAATAATAAACCGCCGCTTGAATTCGATGCAGACACGGGCGGATATTTTTTGACGTTGCCCAAGGAGAAGACATGCTGTGTGATCCCCCCTAGTCCTCCTCAGCTCCTGGCCCGGCCCCACCCCGCCACAGTCAACCCCCGCAGCTGAGGGGCGTAAATGGTTTCGAGGCCGAAATCAACTGAAAAGGGCGGCCAACAAAAAAAGAAACCCGAAATTCTCTGACGCAGCTGGAGGGCAGAAGCAGTATCAGGAACAGGAAAAGGATGAGGACGAGGCTGAGGATGAGGATGAGGATGAGGACGAGTACCAGCGACACATCCTTTGTGCCAAAAGGTAGCCGCAACACAACGCCAGCAACAATGGTGGTTGCAATTTTCAAAAGTGGAAAGCTGAAATGAAAACTTTGTGCTTTATTTTTTTGTTTTTTATTTTTCCTTTTGCATACCAAAAAATATGGAATAAATTGAAGAAAAATAATCCAACTCATAGCGAATTCTTAACCAATCCGTAAGGGATTTTTGCACATTTTTCCAGGGGTTTTTGGTTAAAGGTGTCACAACTTTAATTTCCGCCATGGCTTCGAGGGAGATCGACAAACAAAAACCAAAAAGAGTAAACCCTTACGACATGTTCACTTTGTATGTAAATCATCCCGCAGCAACAAGAACAGGATGCACAAGGGTGGTGTGGAGGGAGATGGCTTCCAGGATGCGCCGTAGGTGGCCAGCGGTATGCAGCGACCGCAGAGGGCGCCGTAAAAGCTTTTTGTGTCAACGCCATCAACGCTGAAATCAATTCAACCGCCGTCGCCAGAGGACCAAAACCCAACGAAAACCACCCAAGGAACACTTGGGAAAAAACAATTAACTGCGAATAATTAAGAATTTAATGCCTGCTTAAAAATAAAAATAAATAAAATTAAATCAATAATAAGAAGAATCCGAAAACTTTCTTATAATTTTCCAAGTTTTCAATTCTTTATATTTAACAAAAATTTTGCCAGTGCTCTCAGTACCCACTGGACCATCGTCTGCTCCTGGCATTGTTGATGATGCCAAGCTGAGGTCCTGTGGACAACAGCGACACCGAACAACGGAGGACACTGTTGTTGTGCATCTTCCCCACCAACCGCCTCCACAGTGAACTTTCACCTACGCGTTTGACTGCACAGTGGGAGGCACAGACAGGGCAAGGACTCGGAGCCTGGAGGAAAAGAGATGCCATCAGCAAGTGTCAATAGCAAAAGCGTCGAGGGAATTATGAAATATTTTATTAAAACCGAAAGGCAAATAAGGGAAGGGCCTGCTGGCAGAGCAAGAATGGGAAATTGTCTAGCGAACAGCCTTCTAAGGGTGGAAAATTCTAGTGGTAATTGTTTCTAAATGAAAGCACAAATTAAATATGGAAGTTAAAGGGAAAGCAAATTTCAAAGAAATACAATTAAGGAACATACAAATAGTTACACAGCTGATTTAGTAAATTGAATTTATAATACTGTTCTTTATGTGTAGATGCTTATTTTCTCCAGTTAAATAGATAATAATTAATACAAAATATACCTAATAAGAGGCACTTTACTTTTCTCTCCTGCAAAATTTCCTTTAATCAATCTTAAACCCTTAACAAACAGTCAAAATAAGTCACTGGCCACTACAAATTTCATACATATCCATTGAGAACTGATGCTTCCAATTTTCAGCCAAAATTACCCATGAAACCTCGAACCGAAACACGTCAACGCCAATTTCGAAATGCAAAACAAACTGTCACAGAATAGGAGAAAATACCAAAGGACATACAGAGCCAATGGGGAGAGGGCCAGGCCAGTACAGAGGATAATTTATTGCTGCCAATTTCAATTATTTAATCAATAATATTAATTTTCGTATCATATTTTGTCAGGGCCAATAAATGAGAAATTTGTAAAACAGAAGCCAAAGGGACGGACAGCGACATTTCACTCATGCGGGGTACACACACGCCTACACCAACACCTACACCTACACCTACACACAGGGATATGCAGGAGTGCATTCATGTTCACACATTCGCACATGGAAAAGCAATTGTCCTGCCACAGCCCCCTGCCACTCCCCACCCCTGCAACATGGCATTGCACATTTCATTTGCATTTTGTGCAGCGGCTGCAATTTCATTTGTCATTCCCCTGCCCCGCTTCATGGACCCCGTGGAAATTCCTGGCCAACCACCCCCAGTGAAATTAGCCACTTAAATTCGCCCACCCAGAAAACCCCACTTTTCATTAGCAACAATTACTCAAAGCGGATGAATGCTTTCGCAATGCTGCAGGACACTTTCCGTGGGCGAAAATTAAATTCAGGACAAAACTTTCACTTCAATATCCGAGCGGATGAAGTGCAAATGCATCCTTGTTGCATGCATTTTTCCATTCGCCGCTCGTTTTTTAATCAAATTGTCAATCGCTGTCGCTTGTTGTCCTCGCCCGACTTGTACCCCCAGTGTCCTTTGAGCCTTCGTGTCGCCCAGAGGGGGGTCTCCCTGGCCCCTTATTTATGGCCAATAAACTTCAAACGTTGCATTGGAATTTTTTCATTTATTGCCCAGCACTCACTCCACCTCCGACAGTTCCCCTTCAGTTGTTTCAGTGTTGGCTTCTCTAGGACTCGGGGACAGTGTGAATTTAATTTTGTGTAAATTGCAGCTTCGGAAGGAAACTGACAAAACACTTGGAAGGACGAGGGGTCGGCTTCTGCTGGCCAGAAAGGAATTTAATCAAATTGGGGAGGAGGAAATTACTTGAATTTACATACAGATTAGGTTGAAATTCTGGCGGAGAATTTCTCAAATGAAAATTGTAATTGAGGAAGCCAAAACTAAGTCTGGGAAAGTATTTTTCATAGAACTCATAGACTCTTTACCAGAGAAATTTAAAGAAGCCTAAAATAAGCTGCTTAAACAACAAGATAAATAGTACCTATTATAATGCCAGTATATAGATAATTTAATTTATGAATATAAAATTTAAAAATTCCACATTTCCTCTCAATATGAGACCGCAAAACATTCCCCTAAATTTCCATACAACCCAAATTAAAGATCCAACATATGCATACTTAATAGAAAACAAAAAACCCATAACAAACAAAAATTACATCACAAATTACCCGGCATGTCTAGACCCGAAAAATGATCGCAACTTAGGAGGTCGTAAAACTGAACATTAACCTAATAACCATAGAGATAATGACCATTGACCTTGCTACAGTTAGCCGACCACACGCCTGCTTCCCACTCCCACGCCCACGTCCTCTCAGAAAACGGGGATTAAGGATCGGCAGTCATAAAACCCCGGATAACTTGCCCTTTCCGTTGACCTTCGCGCTGCTCGGCAATTGCATAAGATTACGATAGGCCTGAAATTAGGGACAAAAGTAGGGGCCTACTGCCGGCATGTCCTTCGTTCCATTTGTCCTTGTCCGGGAACTGCTGTGCCGAGTGTAACTGCAGCGAAGCGATTGCATAAGTTCCATTCTTCCGACGAGTCAATGTTTTGCCTATTGATATTTTGCGAAAATCCTGAAAAACAATGCCAACTTTCTCTTTTTTTCTGTCCTGCCCCTAAGCCGAGTTGGCCTTTTGTCCCGAACACTTTCGCCTCAAAAGGAGTAGAGATCCTTTGTGCAGGCGAACAAACAGGTTGCCTGTCGCTTTGAAGGGATAGAGAGCAATGGAGAAAGAGAGAATGTAGAAAAGGGAAGGGGAAGTACACGCAGAGAAATATCTGCTTTTAAAATTGAGAAAGTAAATATTATTGAAAAAATAATAAAACAATCATTAAAATTCTTAGAAAAGTACTACAAATATATCCAATCCTATTCTTAATTTTCTGATATACTCCTAAGAGTTCCTCATGTCTAAATAAATATAATCTCTTCTTCTCTCTGAACATCCTTTGTTTCGGAATTAATTTCCTAACAACTATATAAAACATATTTGAATTCCGCATTTTTAAATCTTAAAGATCCCTGCTTCAAATCATTCTTTCAATTGCCCAAAACACATTAGAAACATTTTTCTTGTAGTGCAAAAATTGAGACAGATCTCAGTGCGGCTCAGTCAGTGGTCCAACGAAGATGGATTGTGTGTGAAAATCCTTTCAAATGATTTGTTTACCAACAGAGCCGCGGCTGCCTGAACTACTAAACCTCCTCTGGAAAATCTTCCTCCTGCCGGCTGCGCTCCTTCCTTGGCTTCCACATCTATTTCCACTTCCCCTGGCACTGGGCACGTCTCCTGCCGACCGGCGACTGCCTGCTGGTGCGGAGGAGAGCGTTCTTATCCAGCTCTGGCAGCTGTTGCATTTTCCACGCATTTATCAGTCGATGCCATGTCCATGTCCTCCGCGTCCACGTCCACATCCACATCCTCATCAGAGAGCTCTCTGGGGCCGTGGACAACACATATTTCAATGTTCGTGACTCGATTTTTCCGCTTACGTTTTCATTTCGCCCCATCTTCGGCCACCGCTCCCTCCCCCAGCCCGCCTGAGCGTTTTTATATTGTGCGATTTAATTTTTATTATATGCGCCTTGGTCAATAGCCCACCGTTCGCCACTCCTCACCTCGATTCTGCTCCATCACCTTCGCCCTGGTTTATCGACAAACACTTTAGCAACGAAGCCATCATGGCAGTCTTAGATGGTCGGGACAGGGGTGGAGTTCGAAGGGGATTTGTTGTAAAAATAGGAGAATGAATTTGAATTATAATCAGAGCTCCAGCTATGTAAGGTTATCATTATTTGTTTTAATAAGCTTTGCATACCAAGAGTAGAGATAATATTCGATTATCTCTCTAAGTTTTCTAATGCTATCTAAGAAATACAAGAGAAGTTCTTTTATATAATATTATATTCCATTGCCTTTTGAATTTTTTTAATGCTATTTAAGCAAAAGAAAGCTAAGAAGTGTTTTTAAAACTAAATAATAATATTTATAGTATCACAGAAGCAATTTAATATATTTTATTTACCCAAATAACAGATGAATTTAAACAAATAACCATAAATTAATTGTTCTACTCCTAAGCAAGTTTAAATTTAATTTCAAACTCTATTTCAAATTTATTTAAGTAATAAAAAAAACCTAAGAATTGCTAAGTAATTATTTAAACCCCTTTTTAAGACCCCCCTTAACACCAACCCTGACCCCATCGATGGCCGTGTGTGTTTTTTTTCCCTTTTATTTTGCTCATTTTGGGAAGCTTTCGTCCGGGAAGTGAAAACATGTTTGTGCCGCGCGTCTGGTCCTGGGCAGGTCCGTTAGGTTTGCCTGGGATATAGCCTTTGGAACGGACTGGTTTTGGCTCCAAAGAGGTCTCCTGCTCCTGCTTGACCAAGAGGCGCGCAGCCAGCACTCTTTTCGGCCTGTTCACCTGCCTGTCGCGGCTTATTAAAACCGAATAAGAAAAATAAAAAAAATTCCCTAGTCCCGCGGCCTAATCGCACTTGTCACTTGTGTCCACGTTTTGTCCGCCACGCCCCCCTCTGCCGCCTTTGCCCCCCTTAAGTGGTCATAGCTCATAAATGCGGTCCGGGGCAATCTTCAATTCATTTACATTTTTATTCACGCAGATTAGGAGTATCGCACAGTGTCATCTGCTTTTTGGCCCTGCAGCGGCTTTATGGCTAAGAGCTGCTGCCAATATGTGTTGGATTGAAAGAGAGATTGGGTGATCAGGGGCAAGTGGGGCATCACCTTCGACGGGCTCGCACGTTCGCCAAACTGTTGCAATGTCGCAAATTTTTATCGCACGTCTACAAGAAATTCAACGCGTGCACATTCCGCATTCAAGATGCTCACACAGCATCCCAAAAAAAAGGTCGAAACAGTGGGGTTTTGGGAAGGATTTTTTTGTAAGAAAAATCATTAAATATTTATATTAAATTGAAAATAAAAAATTAACTGAGAAACTAACTCTATGATCTACAGAACTAGGCCACATTTTGAAGAGGTAAAGGTTAGACTACCACTTTCTTCTTTATAAAGTATTCTTTCTTTGCTGAATTTAAACCTGACTTGGGGTTTATTATTGAAAATCCCTTACATCCCTTTAATTTCTTTACCATTTTCCCGCTTTAAGGCCCATGGTAACTCATCGCCCTGGTGCAGTGGTCCTTCCAGCACTTTGGTTGCTCGCACTCGCTTACATCTGTCTGTCTATTCTGGCCTGGCCCGGCTCTCGGTTCGGTTTGGTCTTGGCTGAGAATCGAGTCGGAGCAGTCGGCCAGACGGAGTTGGCAGGCTGCCTGCACCGGTGGATGCTGGATGGATGTGCAGACGGAGGACTGAGGACGCTGGTCCCACAATCGACATGGCTGCAATTGACTAGCGCTTGTTTGATTGCATTCGTGGAGCAGTCGTGGAAGTCGAAGGAAATCGCACCTTGGTCCCAGCTTCACTCCCATCTGTGGCTGCCAATGGCAATGGCATTGCCAGTGCGATTGCCAGACGTCTGTTGGTCGGTTTGTCGGTCTTTCGGTCTGTGTCTCTGCCACTTCGCAGAAATAAAGATGTTAAACGTTTTGCTGATTCGTGTTTTATGAACTCAATTTCAATTTATAATCTCTGTTGCCACTCACTGGTTGCACAGGGCGTTTTAGGGGCGTTTTAGCCATTGTGTTATCTCCTAGAAGTACACTTGGCCAATTGGCCAAGCTCATCATGCCCATGCCCAAGCCCATTCCCCATACCCAATCCTCATCCTCATCCTTGGCCTCTCATCCACATTATTCTGTATCCTGTCACTCTATCTGTGGGTTACTTAGCTCGCTTTGGTTCGGTTCTTTTGTCCGTTGCATTGTCAGGTCTGCAATTTTAATGTTGACAGAAATCAGATATAGCCAACTGCTGGAATGCTGCCTGCGCATTTAAGGTATTTGAAATGTATCTCATTCAGCTACCCATCCCTGCTGCCTCCTGCTCCCCAGCTCCCTCATCGTGTGTCCTACTTGGAGCATCAGGAGGAGATGCCATCTCAGGTGAGTGTGTCCCGGACTTTTAGGTGAGTTGAAAAGTGTTTGCGTGTTTACCTGCAATGACACAGAGGTGAGCATAGGAAATTAGTTTAATTTGTTAGATGAATAGCTGAGAGATCATATTGGGAATGATATGAGCAGGAAATTAGATGTAGATTTATCTTACATTCAATTGAGTGTATTTGCATATAATAAATATATTTTAAAGGCTTATATAATAGTATACAATAAAACATACTTATTTCACATATATTATATATAGGAATAAATAATAAATTTTACTATCACTCTTTATTCTCTCAATTCCCTCCAAGAGTATGAATCTCAATTTAATCTTAACCAAAACCAGAGAATTTCATGCTTGAAAATTTGGTGGAACGCCATGAGAAATCATATTTCACAGACGGAATCATTCCAATTAAGTGCAACATGTATTTTGGTGGCGCCACCGATGCCCTCGGGGGACCTTTGACATACAAGGCTACCCAAAATCCTCTACTCCTCCCCTAAATTTCATATTTCATTTTCAATTCTCCCCTTGGCTGCTGGGGAAAACTGTGTGAAAGACGCTGTAACGCAGAGAGGCAGTTGTGAAGATCTAATTTCCCCACAAGCAGCTTGTAATATCCTGTAAGAGGAAGTAAGCACACACATATATATATATTTAAGGATATTATATCCATGCAGACATGTGCGCACACACATTTTCTCCTTTGACACTTTGAAACAATTTAGTTATTTCATATTTGCTGACATCATCTCGTTGTAATGCAAAAACCCACCAACTTCCCCCAGGAACTGGAACTGGACTCTGGGATTTCAGGATTCCGGGG